>VXBI01013821.1:708030-735062 GCA_013397375.1 Toxostoma redivivum
TCCCCGCCCCTGGCTCCGCCCCCCGGCACCGCCCCGGCCGAGGCCGGTTCGCTTGAGGCGCAGCTGCCGCGCAGCGGGCGCGGGCGGCGGTGCGGCCGCGGTGCCGGGGACAGCGCCGGGGACAGCGCCGGGCGGTCCCGGGGGCAGGTCCAGTTATCTGGGGCGGGGGCACACCTCCGCAGGGGGAGGGACGGCGGGCGAGCCCCCGGCAGCAGGGCATGGCTNCGGCGGGCCAGCCCCCGGCAGCAGGGCATGGCTGTGAGGGACGTGTCCCTCCCTGACAGGGAGGAGGGGGTAGAGGGCTTTTCGTGCGGGGGATTCCGCGGAACGGATGAGCTTCCTCTTTTTATTTTTTTAATTTCTTTTTTTGGCATGGAAACTGGTCCCCGCCTCCGGCACGCAGAGCCGTTTGTCACCCGAGTGCGGGGCGGGGAGGCGCGAGAAGCGCCGCAGGAGCTGCTGCTGCTTTTGCTGGATGGGTGGAGAGGAGAGCGGCTGGAGAGAACGGGAGCGGAGATGTTAAAAATCAGTATCTCTTTTTTTTTTTTTTTTTTTTTTTCCCACACCATTTCCTGACACCGTGAAAATGCCTCCAGCCCTTAAGCATTTATCCTTTTTTTTTTTTACAAAACTCTAATATAGGCTTTCAGAATCTGTTGCTGGCGCCTGTAAGACTTTCACCTTTTGGCTTTGCTCACACATAATAACAGTTCTAAACTAAAAGCCACTTCCCAGCAGACATCGAATATCAGATGCATCACGGCAAAATGTAGCTCTGCAAGTTATGGATGCTTGAACTCGACTCCCGTTTTCTTGGTATGCTTCAATGGTTATTTAAATTAGAAAAATGTTATGAAGCCCAATGGACATAATATGCTGCAGAATTCAGCAATGGTTGAGTATTGCTACCAAAAGTATATTTCTTCTTTAAGGATATGTACCCTAGAAAAATCCGTACAGACAGATAGCAGAATTTAAGGCATTGCAGTGCATAAAAATCAGGCATCTCATTTTCGTTTGTTGTCCCACACAGACTGCTTCATGGGCCTTGGGGCACTGAAGTGTTTTAGTTTGGATCAGGGATGCATTTTTGAAGTAAATGCTGTAATCATCTCTGCTAACAGTGCTGTAATTCAGAGTGTGAAGTGGTGTTGGAGTGCATGAAATAGATCCCTTTTGTATAAAGCTAAACTAATGCATTCCAGCCACATATGAGCACTGGGTGGAACTCAAACTGAGCTAGTCACACACCAGGAATCCCCGGGGTGAGTACAGCTGGAAGATCAGGCTCTTGGCATCAACGGTTGAACTCTACAGGTCTGTCAGACCTTGGTGCTTGCCAGTGGAGTTGAGTTGACGATTTGGAGCTTTGTAGTTCAGAAGGAAGGTCCCAGAGGGTTTCTAGTGTAACATCTGAAAGACCTGATTCCTAGTTCACAGCTGGCAGTCAACCGATACTTAAAAACTTTGATGCTTAAAAGTCTGTCAGAACTCCCAGTTCGTGTATGGATCATCTCATATCCTTGTGTCAGGAGTACATCACATCATGTACAGCTATAAGGATAACTTGAATTGAAGTAAAAGATGTGCTACCACTGCTGCTGTTTTAGATATTGTCAATGGCTTTTGTGGTCCTTATTGATCTCCCTACACCCGCAACAGATTCCAGGATAGAAGGCAGTGGTGCTGCAAGTTTAAAATTAAGATAAATGATTGGGTAGTGGTTTAATGATTAAAAATAACTGAATGAGCTTCCAATAACGTATGTTAGCAATGAAAACATTTTTTTTTATCAGTGTGTCTTGTCATTTTAATATGAGGCCATATCGTAAGAAATGTAGCACACAGAATTTTTGTTAAGAAAGCATATAGAGAACCATTGTGGTAGCAAAATCAGAGCTGAGGGATTTTTTCTTACAATGTACACAAAAGAAATTTCTTTTTCTTACAGTGCTTCTCACAGGCAACCAGTTTCATGCACTAACATAACATAGTTACTCTTTCGTCTACTTTTGGAAGGTGTGCATGAGAGAAATATGTTACTTGATAGATAAGATATAACACTTTCTTATAAACTTTAATCTTGAGGAGCTTGACTACAGACAGCAGTCCATAATTTTATGTCTGAAATCAAACATTATAGCTTACTTGTCTTCTAGGTTACTTCCATATTCATCATCATATTTTTTGCCCTCATCTTGGGGTTGTAACAGAATGTTAGAATACAACAGATCTTTGTTTACTATCTCCAAAAGTTTAAGGCTAATTTAACTCAGTTATAAAGATAGAATTTTCTAATGTGAACCCTTCAAATCAGGCATGATGTGGGATGCCAACCCTTTTTTACTGACACTCACATATATTGTAGAGATTTTGTTTTGGCAAGCTAGACTACATTCCACAAAGTCACTAAAACAAAATATAGGAAAAAATACGTTTTACCAGGTGAAGCAAGCATATATGACTCTGAATACAAATAAGCAGCAGGTCTCGTTCATAACAAGTTATCTTTTTTTAGACAAACTTCCTGTTTAAAAAAAGGGGAAACAGCCAATTTTCCCAAGGGCTACCTAAGTATTTTCTCCAGGAACTCCTCAAGGGACTGTGGAGTGATCAAGGCCAGACACAAACACCTGAAGGCAGGAGACAGATTGTCTTGACTTCCCTTTTTGGTCCCACAAACGAGCTGGCTCAGTGTCAGGTTGGCCCTCCAGTGCAGATTAGAGCAGTCTGATCTGCTCTGCTGGAAATGGTGAGAAGTGCCAAGTCCTATGCATGTCCTGCTTCTCTGGAGCACCTGTGAGTCACCACATCAGCCAAAGTGCAAAGGCAGCTCCTGGTTTGGTGGCCAGCCAGTGTCAAACAGCCTCAAAGGAGAGACCTGCTTACCCACTGTATCCATATTTTCACTGACACTAAGAGCCAAGTAGGAATAAGTTTTGATGTAAACATAAGTGGAAGTGAGAGAAAAGAGGACATTGAGTAACAAGCATTAGTTTAGTGAGCTATGAATGGGCCAAGATACCATAATGACATTAAGAAGAGCCTTTAAAAGGGCAAAAATCAATGGGAGGTATTTTTAACTGAAAAGTGCAGAAATTGGCACATGGATAGCAGCAGAATATTCATTTCATCTTTCTTGCAATGCCATTTCATTACATACAGAAGAAAGAAAAACGATGAAATAGTCAATAGATATTCTTTCTTAAGGTCTTAAGAGAAAACAGTGTAACAAAAGGGAGTGATGTGGTTTTATTATTCTTCTCAACAAACTAGCTGTTGCTTTCCTGGGAACCAAGCTGTCAGTTGAGCAATCAGTATTTTTAAAATAATTTTAAGGTGGATTTCCTATACAATGTTGCACTTTTAATTCATGCAATAGTCACAATTCTCAGGTGGCAGAGTCTGCATTGACATCCTTTTACAAAGCTTTGTCTAAAATGCATACTTTAAAATGTGTATTTTGCAATTATTGTTCTTGATCATTTCATTTTGAAGATTAAGCTCATGATCAAAGATCTATGGCTTTATTCCTTCCTGTGCTATCGTTTCTTCGTAAGGACTACAAACCAATTGTTTCTTCCTTCATTTGGTGGGTGATGCAACCAAAATGGGAAGTGGTTCACTCCACAAGATTTTCCTGGTATGGGTAGTGTGTGTGTGCCAGTAGGGATGAGGGTTTTCTGCACATCCCCAAGCAGCTCTGCCCAGCAATTCTAAGCCAGATGAAGTCCTTCCAAGGGCAGGGAAGTAAGAAAAGTAATAGTACTTGGTCTTTAAGAAATAGTCTAACTATATTCTTTAACAAGACTGGTTTAGGCTATGAAAAGTACCAGTGATCTAGAGCTTACCTACTCTCTGCCTCTTAGTTTAAAAATAGGCTTTCTGTGCTGCTTAACCACCTGCTGTATTCTCCCTCTATGCATTAGCACTGCCCTTTCTGCTGGCTTCCTAAACATACGTGGGTAGATCGCAAGATACACATTCTGCTTTTACAGAGGCAGGACTCAGCCTAATTATAACCTGCAAGATCAGAATGTGACTGTTTTGACTTGCAGAAGCAAAGATGAATAACCAAGTTGTTGGCATTTAATTTTAGATAGTCTGAACTCCGTCCACTTTTTACTTTAATTTATTGTACTTAAGATAATGCTAATACCTGAAGAACATGACCTATGTGTGCAAGCGATCATTTGCATTGTATTTTCCAATGAAGTACACTGACTTTTATCAAAGTAAAACCACTTGCTGTTCTTTTGTAAATCTAAAATCAGTGCATTTTTATTTTTTCCCTATGACAAGAAAGTAGTATACAGAGTAAAGTTAAAAAATATTTTTACCAGACTACAGTAATTTGGACAATCTGACATTTCAAGACCTGTACATCTTTATTTCAATAATAATGACCAATAATGAGTTGTGGTTCATGGATTTCATTCATCCTAATATCTCTTACTGTGTTTAATAAGCATGTTCAGTGTGCACATAGGTAGTTTTGCCCATGACAAATTTCATCCTTGAGAATAATAATAGTATTATATCAACATCTAGTTGGAACAAGACAGGGATAACATGATTGCACAGTGGCTTTCTGCTGCAGTAATCTGTGTGTAAAACTCTTGAGTGCAATTCCTGGTTGTCTAGACTCTTCAATGCTGCAGTCCTCCCCTTCATCTCAGAAAAATGTTTCTGACATATATCATTATAGACTTACACACCACTTTTCCACCTATTTTTCCCCCATGGAGCTCTGGTGTCCCTAGAAATTATGTCAGATTTGGTAGGATAGCTCACATATTTTTGTAGTGATTATTTTCTTAAAATCAGTCCCATTTTCAGAACTAGCTTTGCATAAACAGTTTCCCAAAGCATGTCCCTTTCATTATATTTAAATATTATACTTTCCTTCACTGTCTGACTTCTTCTTACTCCTTTCTCTCTTGATTGCATTTAACCTATGTAGTTACTATTGCTTTCAACCATACCAACAGTATCCCTCATTTGGGGGCTCTTTTGACCTAATTTTTAAGAGACAATGTTTCTATATAAAAGAAGAACCACCCTTCCTTCTATAAGAAATATAATTTGTTACTGTCTTACTAAGCCAAGCCTCATGGAGAGTCGATGCTTCTACATTTAGTGTCTGTATGCACAATCCAAAAACTTCATGTAATATATGAAATACCACACCTAGGTTGATGTACCCCTAAACATAATCTCCAATTAAATCAAAAATATAACTTTCTTTAAATGTATTTTTAGTAAGGGAAAATGTGTATGTCTTTTTGTAGCCTGACATACAAAAGGTTATGTTTTAAAATCTGAATTTAAATATATCAGAGAATATCAGAGATTATCAGAGAAAGAGAGTGGTAGACAACAGTATCAATGAAGTTGAGATGTTACAATTTTTATTTATTGTAGCATGTATTATCATCCCAGTTTTTCTTAAAAAGAGTCTTACTCTTGGACAGAATTCTTATTTAGATCGATCAGGTTTCATACAAACACAAAATAATAGAACCACCCTTGCTTCCCCCACCCCCTCAGCCCCCTTATAATTCAAGAGTTAATAGTGAGAGACCATCAGGAAAGGATGAAGTAGTTCACACATAGGATAGACAGTTGGCTAGATGTGTCCAAATTTGTAGCATCATGGCAGAGGTGAACCTCAAACAAAGATTTTTGAGGAAAATACTGAAGTGGCTTTCCTGATGTTTATGAGGAACTCAGCAAGAGCACATAGGAGAACACAGGAGATAACATGGATGTGCATTCCTGAATTTTTAACAAGCAGATAACACCTACCATCCTGGGTAGGGTGGATGTGAGAGCTTGGGAGATGATACAGTGGGGGCAAACTGTAAATGGACTTGAAAATGAAGACAATGTATCCTAGTGCTGCCAAGATGGAGGGAACAGAGGGTTGTAGGAGAGGAGTATTTAGAACTTGCCATCTCCCATAGTGATGATGAATTATTAAGGTAGTTCATGGCAAGGGTAAGAAAACAGATGTTGCAGCAATAAATGTGGCATAATGAAAATTTGGATGAGTTTTAAGTATGCATATAAATGTAAAAAGCCTTCTACTAGAAATGTTAGAAAAAATTCTTGTTAGGATTTCAGCATAATTTGGCTATGAAAAAAAAGATGGAGGTGGAAAGTGCAGATAAGTGGCAGGCTAGATATGATTTGTCATGGTGACTGCAAAGGAGATGCAACTGAAAGTGCTGTTTTAAACACATCATTCTTGGGGTCATGTCTCTGGAGAACAAATCTGAACAAAATTTTCTGAGGCTTTCCTTTGAATAAAAACAGTCAGGTCTGCAGTGAAGAAATGAATATTCAAAATAATAACTAAATCATCATAGGGTCACATTGTCATAAATTCTGGAGGTGGGTCTTGAAAGAATGCCAAATTACATGAAGTGGTAATAGACAGATGCACAGAGAGAAAACAACACAAAAAGGAAAAATCATGGAAACTTAAGGAGGACAAGGTTTCAGTGATGGATTATTAGTTTTCAACCTTAGTTCAAAACCAGTAACAGTCAAAGGTAAAAGCAGATTATGTTGTGTTTAAGGGAAGAAGCCTAATTTACAGAGGTTCTGGAATGAAACTAGAGAAGAGATATGTAATGTGCTTGGAGATGGGAATGAGGAGCAGAGCAGTTTGTAGATCAGAAAAAGAATGTTTTTGGTGGGAGAGTGAGAACTGAAGGAGGAGTGAACAACAGTTTGCTCGGGATGGAAGTACTAAGGCAAACGGAGGAGTTGGAATAAAGAAATTCTTAAGATGTGACATGGAAGAAGGAAAAGAGTTACAGAAAGGGAAGTGATGGAAGTGTCTTCATGTAGAAGACATTGGTGAGATCCCAATGTGGAGAGTGAAAGAGATGCAGGAGCAGGGTGAAAGGGAGGATGATTCAGGGTAGCCAAGAATCCTACTTGAGATGACAAATGTTCCCCAACTAGAGAATGGAGAATTACTTACTTAGGAAACAGGAAGAAATACAGATGGATAAAAAAAGCTTGCAGTGGGAAAAGGGGTGAAGTGAAGGAGATAGAAAATTAACAACAATCCTTGGGATAAAAAGAGAAAGGAGACAAGAAATGTGGGGAAAAGAGAAGAGAGACAAATACCAAGAATTACTGATCATCTGAAAATTGACCATCTGGAAAGATTGACTGACAAGGCTTGAGGGAGAAGATGACCTCCAGTATGAGGGTGCAAGGTATATAATCATTGTTTAAATGTGAGGAACACAGTGCCAGAGATTCAAGAGTATGGCTAGTGAAAATCAGTGCAAGGCTGTAAGCCTTGGTATAGGCTGAACTGAAGGAGGAATGAACACAGAAGGGAGACATGGGACTGTTCAGCCAAGGGCTCAGGTGAATTGGCAGACTTACATGGGGTACAGTGAAAATAAAACAATGCCTTGACCTGAAATCAAAGGACAAGGCTGAAGATGGAGAACAGACAGAAAGAAAATGATAGGTGTTAGTGAGAAGGGTCATATTCAATGCTGCTAGCAATGGAGAAAGAGTAAAAGGGATGTAGCCCAGGAAGAGTATGGACAGGGAAAGAGCAAAAATCCAGTGATTCATGTGACTGCCATGAAATGTATCTGGGGGGATAGAAATGAATGGAAAAAGAGAAACTTCTGAAAGAGAGGGAAGATAAAAAAAGGATCCAGGACTTGGTGAGGGTGAAAGGAACGACACATGAAAAAGTAATGGATGACAGGGTTTTTTTACAGAGACAAAGAGAGTGGGAGGAAAGAAGGGTGTAGGTGTGAAATTTGAAGCTGTGAAATACGACAGGTAGAAACAGTAAGAAAGGAAGATTTTCAAACTTGGATGGTAAAAATAATGATCCTAAATTCTGTTTAGCCATCTTAGCAGAAAGTAGCTTTAAAGTAGAGTCCCTCAAAATATTTTTCTTTTTTCTTTCCAGACATCATCTGTAAATAGTTACTCAGATGTGTGGGCTTTTCTCTGGAGAGAGCAGTGGGAAATGAACTATGGATTCCTACTCTGTCATCTTCAGTGTGTTCATTAGGTGGTGGTGGAAAGGCTGATAAAAGCTATATTTAAAAAAGTATCAGGTGATTCATTTAGCTGAGAGAAGGAAGAGATGTTAATAGTGCCATTCCTAAACAAGTTTAGATCTTTCTGTTTCACCACATTTGGCAGGTCTGTTTGGATGATGCCTGTACCAATGTCTAATACAGACTTCAGCCTGAATGCAATCTAAATGGCTGAAACCGAGTTTATTTCAGCAGTCTGCACTGGAGGGCTCTGCTGCTTGATAATAGTGTTGGTTTCTGTCTTAGGGACTTTCCTGTTTCTGCAGCTGCTTCTGCTTTGTTTGGAAGTGGATACCTTTTATTTTTTCCCCTGAACGTGGGCCTTGCTGTGCTTCTGTCACCTAGAGTTTGGGTTTCTGCAGTGAACAGTCCTTAAGACCATTCCCAGAGATCAAAAGGGAGCTTCCCCACGTGAGCACAGAACACCCACTGGCTGAGTGAGTTCCTCCTAATGTTCCTGGCAGGCAGCTCTGGCTCCCGTGAAATTCAAAGTGTGTGTTTTTACATGCAAAGCTTTGGGACGGGATCCATCTTGCTTGAATTCATTGCTCAGTCCTTGTAACAGCTCAGCAGCTGGGGCTCTTTGGGAGAGGGTGTTCTGCTCTCACCTGTCTCATCTGGAGAAAGGTGTGCTGGTCTCATGTCCCATGTGCTCACCACGGTGCTTCCACCAGCATTAGTATTTCAGTCATAATGCCCCCAAAAGAGCCTGTTTCCAGGAGAAGCTTTCTCCTTTCTGTTTTTGTGAAGGGATTTGGTTGTTAGGCCTGGGGAGCTGCAGCAGACTGTGGTTCTGATTTGTTTTCTAGGAATGACTAAGAGAGGAGGAGTTTATATGCTCTGACTAAATTCTGATGACTCTGTTAGCAACCACATTTCTTTAACTGTACATGAGCTTGCTGCAAGTATGTTTTTAGTCTTGCAAATCCCTCCTCGGTTTCTGATGTCGCTTCTCACATACATTATGTTATTTTCCATTTTTAGCTTCAATCTTTCTGTGTTTGGCATACAGGATTTTCCAGAAATATTTTCAAATGGATTTTCTCAACTTAGTAAACCTATTACTTTCATATATTTTCATTGTCAGCTAATGTCTGAAGATATCTTGTTTTGAGTAAAACCCTTTGACCCTGGTTAAAACCAACATTTTGTTTTACTATGTAAGTATCTTAAAAGTCAAATATATTAAATAAGAAAAATTAAGAACTAGTATGGTAGAGATTTTGCTTTCAAGTTATAGCAAAGAATGCAACCAAAAAAAGTGAAGTCTTGATCAGAATAATGAATGTGTGGGATTAACGACTTGGTTGGAAGCTGCATCAAAAAAAGGGTGGTGATTTGAATCCTCAGAGGCAAAATGAATGAATCACACAGTAGCTGGTTTTGGTTCAGAATGATGGTTGTCCCAGATAAACTTCCCTGATATAATTCTAACAGCATCCAACCATGACAGTGAATGGTTTCTTGCGTTTGGTCCCCAACCAGGAAAAAAATGTATAAGAAAAAAATTCTGGATGTGCAGGCTGATACTCGCTGTTGAAAATCTGAAAACACAAGGCTGCAGTTCTCCATTGTGGACCACTCCCTGGTGAAACTAAATCCTTTCCTCCAAAACTGCGTTGGAACCAGTTATCCTGTACTGCAGTGACATCTACTGAAGGAAAGCAAAAAAAGTCTTGGGAAAGCAGTGTTCACCTCTCTAAAACATAACACAAACATCAGGGATTTAATATATTATTGAATACTGCGAGGTTTAGTATTTTTCCCTTTGTCAATTTCAGAGCTATTATTATCTGTTTTTTATGAAGCACCCGTTGCCTCTATGTTCCCAGACTTTAAACACATACTTAACAAATGTATTCTGTGACCTCTTTTATATGCAAATACTTAATTCCTGAAAGATTATGGTTTAGCGTTAGTTCCCATTTGAGAATGGAAATAAAGGGATTTTTTTTTCTCATTGAAGGAGTGGAGAGATGAGAATTTAGGGGGCTGGCAAGCATAAATATTATTCAGACAGAGCTGGCTGCTGTGTGCCACAGTGGGTGGGAAAGGACAATAGAATTGTTGCTTCTGCTACTAAGCTGAACTGCTTGTATTTTTATTACCTTTAGTAGAGCATATTTGAATATGTGCTTTCTTTATGCCCTCCTCTTGCTAGCGAGCACTGTTTGATACTGGAAATGAACTAATGAATTGCAGAAGACTAATGGATTGCATTATTTACAGCTGCTTGTACGGGACATCTGCCTCATTTGCTAGCAAAGCTTTGTGGTCTGTAGCTGCTTCATCCAGATACTTCCATCTCTTTCTTCCAGGGAACTGGATTATGGAATCTGATCTTCTTGCCATTGGCAGTAGTGTATGCAGGTCTCTGGATGAGGAGGAAAATGGGATTCATGCCTGCACTTCCATCCCTCAGAAGCAGAAAACATCTTGTCATTTTAGTTGCAAGATCCTCCTTGAAGGGATACCTCCAAGCAAAAGAAATCCTACCACTGTATGCAGGTGCCAAACTATCAATTAACTAGAAAAAAAAGAGCATAATTTAGTTGCAAAATGTTGTTTGGTTGAGATTACTGTTATTTTAAAAACGCCTGAAAATACCAGTGGGAAGGGTTTATGGTTCTGCTCCCTTCTGCATTTTTTCTGGTCTTCCATCATGCAACACTTACAGTCTATAATTAAAACAGTTTGCTGCTATTTGCATTTTCATGAAAGGAGCCTCTCCTAACATATCACTCTTAAATCTCCCATGTGAAATTTAATTTCAAGGCTTTACTCTTTGCAGATCTTTTAAATCTTAATGGCTTTTCATCCTAAATCTATCTCTGTTTCTGTCTGAGCATATATGTCTCCCTCCTCATCTCTCTGTCTCTCTTCCTCATTATTTGTTCACCTTTAAGCCTTTCCAAAGCTATTGGAAAGACAAATTGCAAAGACAGAAGCCTGAATTTTGCTATTATGCTCTACAACTCTGGCATGAGTTTCTACACATTCCTATCGGAAATATTTCTGAAACTGAAAACCCAGCGAGGGAAGAAATGAACTCTAGGCTGCTTATTAGTTAAATAGTTCTGTATGGCATTATTTGCACATGGGAGTCATATTTATGGATTTAGCTGAACAGTCACAGAACAGTGCTTCTCACAATATTCTTGGAAGTGCTTAACTTAAGGACATACATAAAATTAAAATACAGTTGATATGCTCAGTTCTAGGTACTTTGTGTAAGGCATCCCTTAGAAAAGTAATAGCTAGCAGCAAAGCATGTCTAGCAAGTGGAATTTTCTGTTGATTCTCTCATTCCCTTCCCTATCTTTCCTTTTCCTGACAGAAACAGATGGAATTTTATTTTCTCACAATTACTATGAACTGAGACTAACAGCTCCTAAATTAGCAGTGAGGGGGTGGAAAGGTGTGGAAAGCAATAAAAACATGCAAACCCTCTGTAACAGTCTGAATAGTGAAATATGGAAATAAATCTTGTCAATCAATAAAGCATAACTGCCCTGTAGCTTGTGGATTACACCCAATACATGCAATGATCCATCAGTCCTTCATATAATTTTCGTATATTAAATAATAAAAAAATTGTGTTGATTAGACTTTCCAAACTTCTATGCAAAAAGAGGAGGACCAACATTTTATTTACCTACTGATAAAGTCTGCAGAGGATTTTTTTCAGCTTTGAAGTTATTGTTTAAGCATGGAAGCCTTTGAATTTCTGAGAACATTTCCTTTAGGTTCTTCTTTGTCCCATTTAGTCTTTTTTTTTCTCAGCTTACTCTCTTCCAAAATTTGGTATTTTCTTTTTGTGACTGTTATCTTATTTTTTGAAATTGTAGTATTTAATCACAAAAGAGGGCACAATGGTAATAAGCTCAGTTTAAGACCTACTGCAGTTATCACATGGACATCTTCTGAGAAAGCAGCCACTTGACTTTCTTGTAGGCTAGTTCTGGAGTTGGTCTGGATGTGCTGCAGGTACTGGCCTCAATATGATTGTCTGACACATGCCCCAGGAGTCACACAAGGACTTCCTGTGCTACAGCTATGTTTAATTTCGAGAAAGAAGACTTTCTAAATTGAACAGGTTAAATCATGTAACCTCTAAGCAGGCTACATGGAAAGATGAGGAAATTAACATTCAGAGAAGTATAAGCTGCTGAGACATGATTTTCTAAACTTTGACTGAGGTGTGCACAAGGAAGGCGTGATGCAACACTCAGTTTTGTTCCTGATGCAGATCTCATGGTGGAAAATGCACGTCACCTGAGCTGGAGTGAGGGCTCCCCTTCAGCATGAACAAAGTGGGGATATCCTTTCAGGCAAAGAGAACCAAGGCCATGCTGGTCCTGAGAACTGGTTGTGGGCTGTTCTAAGATCAGTAAATTCTTTTGGGTATTGTGGACTTTGCCATACTGATAGTGCTGATACTGACCTCCTAGTTCAAGAACAGGAAGTCACTACATTCTTGGTAGTGTTTGTATCGACCATAACCCTTTCTAGAATTGATTACCAGTGCCAGGTAATGAGGATTGCTGCCTCTGCTCTGACATATGTTTCCCTTCTTCTTTGCTCCCACACATGCATGATTGAGGCTATCTAACACTTAGATTAGGCTGCTGTGTAAAACAATAGACCAGAGGCAGTCAGTGATTCCTTCCTATCACTGAGGAAGCTGAAATACAGAGGATGCTCCTGGTTACACCCCTGCAGCTTGAGCAGAGCTTCCATGAAGATGACTATGATGCATGGGATGAAAGATGTTCAGTTCACTAAAATTATTCAGCTACATATTTTCTGCCAAGTAGACCCTGAAAGTTCTGGGAGAAATGCCAAAGCGATGCTGGTAGATGAATGCTTCTGAGCCATTGTGTCCTTGACTGCAGGAAGGCAGAAATGTTCAATCTGGATTTTTTTTAAGGCTATGCTCTTTTTGTTTTTCTTTTCATCGTATGGAGTCATGTTAAATACCAGCTAAAAAATTGTATACTCATTTGATGATGCCCTTCTCATGGAAAACCATAAGTTAGATACAGCTTTTAGCTATGCAGTTTCCATAGATTCAACTTCATTTATTTTATAATTACCTCCTACCGGTATCATATGCATTTTCCTGGGTTTTCTGGGTTTGCATTGTTTTGCTGATTCACTGCATACAGCACATTAAAAATTCTTAGTAATCTTGCAAACACAATCAGCCTGATTCAAATTCCTTATATTGTGTACTCATGTCATGGAAGGTCCAACTTCATTCTCCCTCAGCGTATACAGCTGGGAAAGAGTTGACTTAAATCAGATCTAAAACCTCCTTCTTGAGCATTTGTTTAACAGAATTCTGCACTTCATGTTGTCTTGCATTTTGGACTTTTTAACCTAAAGGCAGTGGTTATTGACATTTCTGCCATAGTGGCTCATTCATACAGAACTTGCCTCTGAAATATAGCCTGTTTAGTTCACTGAACTACTTTTATTTACCTGAAAAAAAATTAAGAATTACTGCCACAGCTATATAACGATTGTTTTAATTAAATTCTTTGCTCCTGCTAATTTTCATGAGGTTTAAGTGTTTCTAGATAATGATGTATGTTTACTAAGCCCTTTTCAGTACCTTAAGTCCCTAATATTATTTAACAATATAAGTATTACTACAGTTCTATGGCTTTTTTTTCTGTTTAGCACAACCAGTGTGGAGAAATTTACATTTTCCGCCTGACATTTTTTCCCACATTGTAACAGGAAGATACCTTTCTATTTTACTTCAATCATACACCAGTTGATGTTTCTGATGCTCTCTTTCATGCCTTATTTTTAGTAATTGTGATTGTGCCTTCAGTGGAACATTCATTTCACATTAGCTTCTTGTACTCTGGAAGGATTTTGTAGTGATGTAGAAAAATAGTTTAGAAGCCTTTAAAGAAAGATTGTCCAAAATTAATTTCTTAAAATTAATTTTTGAAGCTTTTTATAATTTTTGACTCCTCTGAGAACTAAGTAGCCAAATCCAATATGCACTAAAATAATATGCACTTTTATTCTGTAATATATTACTGTGTGAACAGAAGGAAAAAAGGACCTGAGCACATATGTGTGAGGAGGTGCTGGATACATAAGGGTCAACTGGCCTGTAGTAATAAATATAATTAACCTGCACATTATTCTGCACAGTGCTGGATTTAAAGGCATGGGTGAGAATTCTGAATTACAAAGGATATTAACAGCTCTGAACAGACATATCTTTGTCCAAGGTTTGCAGATTTATTTGATTGTGCTGCATATGATCAAATGCTCAGGGCAACAGGGACATGCAAAGACCCTCTGTAAACCAGAAAAGACAGAAATACTCTTTTAATCAATGACTGATGTATTTAGCTTTCTTACTAGTGGAAATAGCCAACAAAGTTCCAAGGATGCCTTGAAGTGTCTTGATAAATATAATAGAAGTATCAATATGTACAAAAACCTACTGTGGCACATAAACTTCAAATGCAGCTAAAGATAAAGAAAAAGGAAGAAAAAAGCAAAACCACATATAAATGCATATTTTTCTTTATGGGCTTAGACTGAAGGTAGACTAAAGGTGGTGTCAGCTGGACCTGTAACATCATGCACACCAGGACTACTATTATATGGAAGTTGTTCAGAGCAATGTAATTCAGATTCAGTGTTATTTTAGGCAATGTTAACACAGTCCTGACTCACAAGAGGGATAAAATTAATTTGGTCTGGATCCCCTTATTCTCCCTGAGAATATATTTTAGTTGAAATATATTTTTGGATCAAATTCAGTATCTGATTTTCAGATGCTGCTTTACCGTCAGATTTACAAATTTGCAGTCCTGGTTTGCCTCCTATTTTCAGCAAAACTAGGGCTTTGGAGGGGCTAAGCTAAAGCTTGGGGGCTTTCCAAAGTTGCAAAACAAAAACAACAGTTCCTTTTGTTTCTGTTCAGTCTGCTGCTTTTTCCATCTGCTGGAGCATTTACCATCTCACATGAGCTTGTAGCCCAATCTTTGGATTTGGTATTTACCTTCCTGTTTCCTGCATAACCACTTTGCATTTTGGAGGAAGGCAGTTTTATGTTCTTCTGCTATATTTTCTTTAGATCATTGTTTCCTAAAGTTACTGAATCACTGAAAATGCCTTCAAGGACAGATTTCATTTAAGGGCAGTACATGTGTTTAATTGTAACTAAAATAAAAGAAATTGACACTTCTTTTGTTATCTCTATGCAGTAGTCATTTCTCTAAATGTCTTGGGCATCTTGGAATGTCAGTTTATGAAAATTGACTCAACAAAGAATTCTAGGGCACTATTTAACAAAGGATGTTTTATTAGTGAGTTGGCATCAAGAATCATAAAATATAAAGCTTCCTTACTTTGTGTATTAAAATAAACTGAATTTACAGGCCCTTCAATAGTGAAAATTTCCTATTTTCAAAAGGAGTTTCCTCTGACTAGGACTTGATAGAGTAGTGATACATGGATGGGGATAGACCAATGGCATCTCTGTTTTTTCATCCCATGATCTCAGGAGCACTATTTGGATGTTCCAGGTCTCTCCTTGTCCTTAAACATCTTACTTTCAAGTATCTACATTGGATCAGAAAAGTCAACCAGACAAATCACAGCCATTTGCTATTCAGCGGTGAGCACTTTTGAGCTGGAAGCATAAAATACCTCAAAGTACTCATGGCTCAGGCCAAGAAGAAAAATGGGTCATAGTCCCCATGTCTTCTAGGGCTTAATGTCCTGGCACACTTCCAGCATGTGTGGAATTTTACAGATGTATTTAAGGAACAGCTTTCAGCCAAAGGTTATGAAAAAAGAGGGTGCTGTAACTTCTCTCCCGCCGTGGTGTGTCTGAACAGAGCATCACCACAGCCAGCTGGCCATAGCCAAGAGAGGCAGATGGAATGGATATAGCAACACTGCCATGAACTGCAATGATCAACACAGGTCAGGGACATAGAAGGGCCTATTTTGCACATGGAACCAGGCCACTTTGTAAATTAAAAACAAATAAAAAAGTAGGGATTTTCTAATCTTCAAATTATTTAGGTGATCATATGCATTCATTAATTATCACATGGCTGGTGGCAGAGCACCAGCTTGAAGTAGAGACTTTTTACAGTAACAATACTTTAAAATAATAATCTGTCTTTTAAATAATAAAAAATAATCTTTATGTTAAATAATAATCTTTTAAAAATCAAAAAGAACTAAATTTTTTCCTTGCTGCTAAGTAATTGTAAGTAGGACATTAGTAACTTGCGATTTGTTTACAACAGTAGTCTGATAGATAACTTTTAGCTCAACTGAGAGAATACTAAAACTTCCCAAAAACAATCCTTAAATAAAGTCTATCCATACAATGGTATGACATTAGCTAAGTAATCCATGTCCTACCAGTGTATTATCTCAATCCGTTCTTCACTTGTCACAAGTAGTAAAAAAGGTCTTTGTCTTGGGCAAATAAAAAGACATTTGAGCATTTCTAAGTAAAACTTTGAGAGAAAAAATATTTGCTTAAGACAAACAACTGTTTCGTGACAGATCTATATTGGGTGAGAAGAATGTAAAAATCTAAGCAATGTGTCTCTGGTGTATAAATAAATGCCCTGTAATTGTCTTTGCTAAAAGTGGAGGTAATGGTGTTGAAACAATAGACTCCATTGAAAAAATGAAATCCTGTAAAGTGATGAATGTGTAAGGTCAGCTGAACTATTTGAAGGTAAATCACTTTTCTTTCCTTAGCTACTGACATCTTTAGTCTGAGAAAGACGACGTTCAGAAATTAACTCTGTGTGTTCCACAGAGGTAGGAAAAGACCTACAACAGGTATAGGATCACACCTGCCACTTCACTTAGCAGGAACCCCTCCATTACCCTGCCTCTTCCCTGGATTAGACAATTCTTAGCACAAAAATCTCCAAACTGTGTTCAGACATGCTCAGCTCCTGCTATGACTGTTTCACACAGATTGCTGGCAAGACTGATGAGGCCAATGCACTTCTGGCCAGCTTGTGGCCAAGGGGCTAATGCTTCACATTCCTTCTAAGGGGTTGGCAGGTAATGGACAAAACTCCACTTGTATACACAAAGAACTGCCATATCAGTGGGCCCAAATTGTACTTGGAAGTTCCATCTGGAGAGGAGAGGGCTGACCAGGAGGTAATTACAGTTTAGGGATGCTTTGACTACTTGTACAGCTCACACAGATTTGCCATAACAGGCAACAGCGGCCAGCAGCCTCCAGGGGCTGCACACATCAGGTAACATCAACAGGAGTGGAGCAGAGATTTAGCATGGCACAAACTAGTATCTTATTTCATACCAGTTTACACATTGTACTCATGCCATACTTTCTCCATTTCTCAGTTTCCACTGTACCTTCCAGCCATTCCTAACTCTGATGTCTCCCGGCTCCCTCCAATTATATATGTACTTGACATATATAAAATACTACATGTATTATATCTTGTGTATATATATCTGATACTTACAAATCTATACAGCACTGCTTCTGTTCCAGGCAGCAGCAGTATCCTGCTGTAAAGAATTCTCTTCTCAAAGAGAGGAGAATGCACTTAAGTCAGCAGCTCAAGGGTCCTTACTGCACATGTAGAAACAATGCATTTGTGATTGGAACATCAACCTCTGCACCAACGACTGGTACAAGCACAGAGGGCTTAGTTTAAGTCTCTGTGTTTATATCCTCTTTCATTGGAGGCATGAGAATTTTTCCATTAGAGCTTACTTTGGGAAAAACTTCACAAGAAACTGAACAACAATAAATATATAAACATTGAAAGAATAAAGAAAAAGCTGTTAATGCCAAATGTATAAGAATTACATCCCTGGCAAAAGAAAAAGAACTACTAGAAAGAAAAAACATTATGTTCTGATAATTCCTATATTTGATGTCTTACTTCTTATGCAATGCATTTTCTTTACATCTCTGGTATTTCCATTAGAAATATGATTCTCCTTCCCTGCCTCCTGCTCAGCTGGTATTTTGGTCATGACACTTTTTCATCTCTAAGAACAAAGGAATTTTTGCATTTTATAAGATCAGAGATTTACAAAGTCCCATGACTTTTCTCTGAAAAAAACAACATAAATGATTGTATAAAAAGTACAAGCAATTGTTACAGGCAAAATAATTAGTTTTCTTTCTTACCCTCAGCATCTGTCAGCTACAAAATAAAAACCCAAAGGGATTCTCTCTATTTAAAATTATCTCTATTATTATAATCATAAGATAGTTAGAACTACTTTAACCTTTACAGGTCTATCCCTTTGTAATATTCTGTTAGCTGTTGGTAACAGCAATATTATATTGTGTTAAGGAGTTTCAAAGATTCTTCTATTTTAGCTCATCACATTTTCTGATATTTAAATTCAGTGTACATTCTTATGTTTGTCTGTGAGTTTACATTATTTGTGTTTTTCTTTTTTGAAAATATTTATTTATTGCCCCTCACTCATCTCTACGTTAAACAGCCCCACATATATAGTGTCTCCTTGCATAAAAGTCTCAAGAAAATTTCTAATTTGTTTCAGCATCTGTATTTGAAATAATTTTGTTTGCATTTTTTGAGATGGAGAGAACAAAATAAAACACAATAGAAAATATAACTCTGATTTAAATAATGCTTGGATATTGTCAGAGTTATTTTCAGTGTTGCCACACCTTTCTCGATAAAGATTCTTTTACGCGGACGCTTCCTAAGTGTAGCAGGATTTGCCTTAGGGACCATGAGCATCTTTGACCCTTTGTTGCAGTTGAGGCAGAGAAAGTATTCCTAACATGTTCCTAAGAAATATCTCTTTGTCTGCCTAGGAGTGAGTGTGTATTATTTTAGCAGTTCCATGATTTATTTTAAAGCTCCCTGAATGTACCGTTTAACCTGAGGACTTGTCCTTCACCTCATCCTGTTGTTTCAACAACGCTCCTTCTGATTCCTCAGTCTCCAATCTGGAGGTAGAACAGAAATGGTGTGTAGGGCTATTCTGGCATTTTCTTACTGTTTCTACCCTCTTCTCATATCCTCATATTTTTAACAAAGAACAGTTATATACTTTTTATAAAAAGTAACATACGCAAAAATGTTGTTAAAATTGAAATTTAACAAATGCTTCATTTTTTTTTGCCCAAAGACTGAACGCTGAATGTAAGGTGGTATTTCTATGAGAAAGGAAAAGAACATCATTTTTGTATCTTTGTAAAAAAGTACTTCAATTGCCATAACATCATTTTTTAGACTAAAAAAACTATATATTTGTTCAAAGCATTTAATAGTAATTTTTTGACACAGAGAAAATAAAATCCCATTACCTCTATTTAGTGCTGACTTGGAGTCATCTATTATTAGGACAGAGATGGGTGACAGGAGATGACCGCCTTTTCCTTGCAGAAAGGGAAAGACAGAGGTGTTAGCAGCTGCTGCTTGTGCCTGTGGCCCTTGTCTGATCCCCTTTCCCAGGCCACCTGCCCTCTTTCTCTCCCTTCACACTCTCCAGCAGCAAGGCTCCCCCTGGGGTCTTCTGCACTTAGTGGAAAGCTGAGAAAAGTTGTGTTTGGCAGAGAACCCTGCATGTTTTCAGTGCCCATGTTGCTCTAAAGGTGGGTATTGAGGGGCAGAAGCATCTATTCTTAATAAGGCCAAGTAAACTAAGCCATAAATAAATGAATAAATACATTACTGAGAAACAGCAATTTAAGTACCCAATTTAAACCAAGGTATTCTGTTCACAAGGAATAGTGCTTTAAGGAAAGCAGAAGTCACTGGCGTTTGTGAGCTTGCAAGCTGAAAGCTGCAAGCAAACTGCCTTTGTCATCATTTGAAAACATAATGCTGACAGATCTCTGACTTGGCAGTAGCACTAAACAGGATTAACCACTCTGGCATCTCAGGTTTCATTGCACTGAAATGGAAATAAGCTGTTCACACAAAGAATGGCATTTGTCATATTATTCATGCCTGTGGTGGCCTCTCAGAGTGTACATGGTTGGTCATATCAAGCCAAACAATGCATGACTTGAAACTAAACTTTCAAGAGTGCTTTAATGGTGTTATCAGTTAGTTCTTCTTTTGGTTTTAGGGTACTAATTGAAAGAGATAGCTGGCTCAAACATCCTGATACTCTTGACTTCAAAGAAAGCCCCTTTTGGATTTTATTCTTATGCAGCACATTTATTAAGCAGTTAGCCATTCGCCCACCCGTGACACTCCCTATCACCTCCATTTCTCCCAGGGCATGCTCAGCACAGGGTGTAGCCCAAGCAGGATTCACACACCCATCACTCAAAGATCTGTTTCATCTGATCGTGGATTTGAGATCCTGTTGCCAACCAGGGCAGCTCCTTTCAGTGGCTCCAGCAGGTCACAGCTGCCACCCTGCCCTAAAGGCAGCCCAAGTGGTGGCCAGCTTGTGCTAAATCCAGCTCATGGCCCATTCCCTCCCCTCACTTGCCAGTTGAGCTCATCCTTGCTATCTTGCTTGCTCCTGGCCTCCTTCTGCCCCTCCATCTGCAGAGCCAAGGAGCCACAGGAGGCTGCCAGCACATGCTGGCAGGGAGCTGTCAACAGGAGCTGGCAAATCCCATGGCAGAAGTGCTCGGTTCAGCAGCATCACAGAAACTGGACTGGATTTGGAAGCTGTGGGACCATGGGGTCCAAAGGCTATATTTGAGAGAATATCACCCCTTATATGTATCTGTATGACTCGACTAGATTGCCTAAAAATATTGGGAGACAACGGTGCATTTGCTTAAATTTTTCATTTTCTCAAAGTTTTCCCACAGCCAGAAGAGCTGGAGTTTTTTTTTCACATGGGACTGAGTTGGTCAGTGATGTCCCCAGACAGCTGGATAAGCCCCAGCAGCAGGGAGATGGCAGGCTTTGCAGCAGCTGCTGAATTCGAGGGTAGGGATTATTAGCACTTCATCTTGTTTGCTCTCACTCTTAGTGATGAGGGTGCTCTATTTTAATTGAATTTCCTTTCCACTTTCAAAGAGCATCCGAAGGAGAAATGTCAGCACATTAAAGGAGACTTTGCTTTTGTTTGCCAAAATATGAACCTGGAGCCAGAATAGTTCCTCTCTGGTAATTATAAAAGCTTAAACATTTATTACTCTCCTGTTGGATGACACTTGTAGTACACCTTGGAGAAATTAATTCTTACCTAGACACGGAGAGAAACTAACAGCATTAAGAGAAAATGGGTAAGTTATGCCACCTTCTATCCTGTTTTGTGGAGTGTGTCAACTGAATGGCAATAATTAATCATTAATTTTTACTATTGCAAAATGAATTGAATTTGGGCCTAGTGCATTGCTAAAATATTTGTTGACATATCAGGATTGGTGGCAGGATATTTATTAGAGCTTTTGCATTTGGACCTCTAATACAAATCACTGATCTGGATTATTATGACCCAGAAGTAACAGTTTTGTTTCCTAGTGATGATGCTTTAGCTCAAGTCCCATGTTTAAATCCATTTCATAAAATGTTTTCTCCTATTTTATTAATTTTTTTAGCCTAGCTGGAAAGATTCCTACTACATTTACACAAGTAGTTTGTATTCACTGAAATTGTCTCCAGTAGAGGAATTATTTTTCTGCCTTTCCTGGATTTAAAAAAAAAAATCTCAAAACAAGGTTATATTTTAACTCTCAAAATGAGATAGCGAGAGCTAGAACTACTGAAAAAAATTGATTCACACCATTTGAATTCAAACACAATGCAATTTATGTCAAAGCAAAGAAAGGGTCAAAATGAGGTATTTAGAAATACTGAAACAAAGAATTTCCATATAAAAACCAGTTTTACTTTGTCAGTTTACGAACATGTTCAAGATTTTTATACTTCAGCTACAGAAAAATTTGTCTTTTTTGGTATTACAAATCTATTACATGTTTGTCCACAAGATTTTGGGAATAAACATTTTTTTCTTCTTGTTGTTCGTCATTGTGCAGGAAGCACTCACTTAAAATAATAATTTTTTAAAAATGTTTTCTCTTGCCGGGGCAATTTTAATCACTATTCATCCAGTGACAAAAGATTAGCCATAGCTTAAGTCTGTCTTACGTGAAATTGTTTCTCACTGCTTTAAAAATCAATTTTTAACTAATGCAGCCAAATATTTTAACAGGTTGTGTGGTGAATATTCTGTTCCCACTTATTTCTGTGAGCTTCCTGTACCTCAGAGAAGTTATTTTTCAGGTTTTCAGCTATGCAAATGAAGGTAGCATAACTCCTTTTCTTTCAGGGCTACCAGTTCCCACATGCATTTCTAAACACCTTATGTATATACTGTAATATTATAGCATTAAATGAAACTGCTTTAGAATGCCTGAATGTTTTTACTTACTCTAGTCACAGTGAGTGTTCTTTACACTTGTCATCTGAAATTATTCTTGCTCTTAATCTACACAGTTTGAAAATCGTGAAGGAGGTGATGGCATTTTCTATAAGCCAGAAGAAAAGGAAAAGAAACATTAAAGAAGATGTTATTAAAAGCATATGTCATTGTCACACTTCAGGCCCTGAAGGACTTCTGAGGCTGTTCTGGAAAAGCCAAGCTTCATTCTTGAGAAAAAACAAAATGTTAATTTGCTGTCAGATAAAAATCTACAGTATCTGTTGAATTCACATAACTGAACACTAAGGCATACCTCTTTAGGTCTAAATTGCAGCTTTCTTCAGCTAGTGAAACTGCACATCCTCTCAGATATCTGTGATATACTTAGTCACATCATCATTGTGACAGCTTGAAAGGAGGAGGACTCAGAAAATAGAAAAGCAGTTTAAAATTCTTATAGAAACAATTTATTTTTGGAAGACAGTGGCATGCATTTTGCAGAAACAATAAAATCCTTTCCCTGGGGAAGCTGATATTTTCCAATGGCCTTAAAGAACACTTACATTCATTGAATCATGTTGTTGGCAGGGACCATGGAAGGTGGCTGAGTCAACTCTCTGCCTGAGGGCCTTGCTACCGGTGCCCATTCTGAACAGTGGTGCAAGCTCTTCTTGTAGAGTCTGAGGTTGGTGGCTGCACACACACCCAGCTAATCTTCCTATCCTTGTAATTTTTGTTTTCTAATCTTCTTGTTTTGTTTTAAACCTTGATCCATTCACTATGGAATTGGAGAGCAAATTAATCCTTTTATCTTTATAGCACTTGCATATACCTGATACACATTCATATCAGTTCTGCATAGATATGCATATTTCTCCTTCTGCTTTCTTCCTTCAACCTAAATGCCATGTTGTGGGGTTTTAAAAAAAATTTTCTTCTAAGTCATGTTTTATAGATACCTGATCATTCAAATTGTTCTTTTATGCTCTTTCTGTGGGCTACATTTTTACTGAAGCCAAACAGACCATGGCTACTAAGTTTTTCTAGGGCCATGTAAATAAAACTGTTTCACAAAGAGTCCACCCTTTTTCTATATTGTTTTATGTGGTTTAACTTTCTTATTGCAGCTCTGTGACATTATTCCCTTTGTATATATTGTGATTCACATAAAAGAGAATTTCTTTCTTTTTTGTCACATAATTGCAGCTTTTTTCCCTGCAGAACACCCAGTAGTTCCCCCTTTCCTGTTTGTATAGCTGATCGCGTCTGCTGCTGCCCAGTAGCAGGCACTTATCCCCGTTGAATAGAACCCTCCTTTTTCCAAACCAAACCACTAGTGTGCAAAAATCCTTCTAAACGTGACATCTGTCCTCCAGCATTCTAAAGTCTCTCAGTTTGGTATAATCTCCAGTAATATAAACATGTTTTCTGAATCATCGCTGAGTTCATTAACATCCTTCTGACAACGAGATGCTTGTATGAGCTCCCTCAGTAACTTCTTCTACATTGTTTTCCTTGTTTGCTGAAAGAATATCATAGGAAACCACATCAAAAATCTTACTAAAGTGACATCCAACATGATCTTCAATTTTCCTCCTTCGCTGATGATTCCTCTTAGTTTGTTGCAGGAGAGATTAGATTTGACATCTTTTGTTCTTGACAGAGCTGTGTTGGCTGTTACTTGTTGTGTTAAAACTGCTTAAAGATAACTTGTTTACTTGCTCCAGTATCTTTTCTGTGTAATGAGGTCAAACAGATTGGTACACAATATCCTCTTTCCTTCTTTCTTTTTCAATAATATAGTTTCTCCCCTTCTGTCCTGTAATATTCCTTCGCTGTAAGTTATCAATGATAACCATTTTCATCATCCAGCCCTTTAAATTCTGGTGATGGAAAAGCAGCAAATTGTGTTTGAATAATTTTTAACTTGGTTGTTTGATTGTCAAATCTGAAATCTGTCTGTTTTCCCAATAATCAATAATGCCTGATATATATATATATATATATATGTAAAAATTAGATACAAAAATATTAAGAAGCTTGACTTTCTCAGTGTTGTCTATTAAAAACTTACCAGTTCTGCTTGATACAGGCATAATAATTTGCTTGATCCTTTTCCATGTCCGGTAATGTACTTAAAATTATTTCATGTTACCCCAAATATCCCTTGCTAGTTGTCTAATTTTCTGCTGCTGTTTCTTACTTTATCCCTGCATGATGAGGCTTTTGTAGCTCCTCTAAGTAACCTGACTCAACTTCTCTTTTGTGGATGTTTCAATCCCATCTGAGGCTCAGGAGGAGCTAGTGACAGCCAGGCTGATCTTTTACTCTACCTGCTGCATTTTCTGCATGGATAGTTCATTTACTTATACTCTTAGTGCTGTTCCTCGGGGAAGTGACAGTTCTTAAACATTTTTTTTTTGTCTGCATCAACCTCCCAGAACATCATGTTGACCACTTGTATGAGTTCATGGGAATCTACCTCCATAAAATGTATTTTTTTGTGTTTTGATGTTGTTGCTTTTTTCTAAAATCACAGAATCTCCCCGCAAAAAACTGTGAAGCCATACACTTATATATGTATACATACATATATATACATGCAGACACATGTGTCTATCTCTCTCTTTGTGAAGAACAATGAAAACTTAAAAAAATGCTTAGTTTTTCTGACCCAAATATTTCAGTTCAATACCTACAAAAGAAAATGAAAGATGATGGGTGAGTCACCAGAAAACAAGCTCATCATTCTACTGGAAAATAGAAGCAGTCAGGATTTGTTCTTCCTTTCCTAGTAATCCTGTAAAGAAATTTGTTTTTTCTACAGCAGCTATAGCTTGTAGGTGAAGGACACATATGAAGGCATTATAGATCCATTTGACTCCTGGATAAGAAGAGGATGTTGAAAGTTTTCTTCTATTCCACTCTTTTTACTGGTGATGTATCTTGTAGATATTTATTCTTATGACTATTGTTTATTCTGCTTCATCACATCAGGGGTCTAAGAAGCAGGATTATTGTTGGCTGGGCTTCCTGATTTCAGCCTTCAGGGAAAATTATGAGCAGGTTTAGGACTGCACCAGTTCATGTTTGACGGCTCTGCAACAACAGCTGTAGAAACCAAGATACGGTGTCCCACTGGCTCTCAGGGAATAGATTCCTCAGATGTTGTATCTAGTACTGGCTTGGGTTTAAAGAATAGCTATAAAATGTTTTCATTTCCTCTGTGTCTCAAAGGGACTTATTCTGTGACACTTGGCATGTTTTTGTATCCATCATTACAATGAACATAATCTCTCATTTTCCTGCAAAAGTTTAATATTACAGAAAGAAGAAAATATTTTAAATTAAAAGCAGCATTCATCTGCATTGGTGATGAGCTTAACACACTTTACTATAAAAGCTTTCTGTAAGCATGTTTCAGTATTTCTTTCTCTTCCTCTTGTGTATTTTAATGACTTGGATTAGCATATTTTTACTTGTTTCTTTCATGTTGTCTAAATATTAAACATTTATAATTATGTCAAGGACTCATTTTCCTTGTTTCTAAAGAGCCATTTACTGCTTATGAGAGTGCTTAAAATAATTTGTTAGTAGCAACTTGCAGTATATGCACGATACTAAAGTGGGCTGTATGAATTTCACTGTCATACAGAAGACTGAGGGGGGTTGGGTAGATATTTGGGGTTTCTTTTCTGTGGTTTGGGGTTTTTTTTCATTAAAACAACTCAGAATCTCACTCTCATGACCTTAGCATAATTTAGCATTTAAAATTTCACTTGCAAGTGATGTTAAACAGTGAAGATGAAAATTGGGCACAAACTCATCTGAATGCTGGTAGCATTTAAAGTATCATTTTTTACCAGTTACCAGCTTATGCCTACACGCCTCTTGGGGCCTGAATTAAAACACCCAAAGCTTATAAAATCGGAATGCATCCTCCCAAAAAAGCCAAGGAAGAGCTTTTCCTATTATACAGTACTTATAAGCGTCGATCAATAATTGCGTAATGTAAAATAATTGTGTGGTATTTCCCAGGTGGATATGCACCGATTACAACGTGCATTATTACCCGTTATAAGCGGTTATATATAACGACACGCATGTACCGCGATCACAAAGCAGGGCACTGTTCATTCACCACGTGTACACCGACGGTGCCGGCACCANCCTCCACCCGCCGTGGGCGCCGGGCGCCGCGGTCCTGGCTTCCCCTCCTCGCTAACACCACTGCGCTGGGGGCGGCACCGGGTCTGGCCGGGGCTGCCCCATGCTCCAGCGCCGCGCCCCGGTCTCTTGGCGCTGGCCGCTCCTCTCCTCTGCGGGCTCNCCTCAGAACGGCCGGCCATCGATCCTTCACGCCCTTTACAGGCGTTCACTGCCCACACCGAGGTCTCCTTCACAAACACCTGCCAAGGGCTCATTTTCCCCCCTCACAAAGCGGTCCCGCTCCCCGGGCGCAGCAGCCCCCGCCAACCCCGATCCTCCTTCCCTCCCTCCCGCCGCAGGTCCGGCTGCAGCGGGGGGATACTGACGGCGCGGGGATGCCGGGCGGGCGGGGATGCC
>VXBI01013821.1:735158-817073 GCA_013397375.1 Toxostoma redivivum
GCTGCGAGGGTGAGAGGAGCTGGGGGCGGCTCTGTCTACCGGCGCTAACAGCGTGCCTCTGTCTGTCCGGGGGCGGCCGCGACTCCCGGATAGCAGGAGCTCCGGTGAGTAAGGGTGGCACGGGAGGTCCCTGAGCAGCCGGAGCATCCGGGACGAGTGGCGGGGCCGGCGGCGTTTGACAGGAGCGCGGGCAGGACACGCCTCCCCTGGCCGGGGCGGCCCCGCTGCTTCCCCCGCGGCGGCGGCGGTGGCTCCTCGCTCTCCCGGCCCGGGCTGAACCTGATCATCCGTGCACGGCGACCGCCGAGGCTGGCGAGCTGCTTCGGGACGGCCGTCCACCAGAACAACCGGATGAGTGTTAAAAATAATTTAATTCGGAGCGCTCGCTTGTGTTGGGTAAGGGGGCTGGGGGTACTGCTTGAAGACACCGCGGTGCCAGACGTGGCTTGTGGGGCACTTGTCGGGTTGCGATGCATTGCGGCACTGTTCCCGTTTTCTTTACAGTTAAACTGCGTAGGTGGCATATATCGATTGTCGAGTTAAAGGGGGTATTTTGTACGGGGAGTCATAATTTTGAATGGTCCAAAGAAAGTTTAAGTATGGAAAGTTCTGTTGCCGTGTTGTGCGTCACTGTTGTCTTTAGCTGCTAGGCTGACCTATAAAACACATTGCAGTGCTATAGTGTGTATCAATATTCAAGTTAAATTGTATGCTCAATTATTCTTTAGAAGTGAAGGCATGCTTTAAGTATTAATACAATTTAAAGTTGAAGACTTTCCCTACAATTACTTGCTGTTTCTTACTATAGCAAAAATAATTCTAAGACCTAAAAGGTTTAATGAAAATAGGAAATACTAATAGTTTAGTGAGTTCTGGTAATGTAAACTTTGCTTGTGACTCATCCATACCTAACTAAAGTAGACAAGGTGATTAAAACTTAAAAAGCATAGACTATAGATGCGACGGTCGGTTTTCAGAGCATGCTGTGTCTGACTTGTAAACAGCTCTTCAAGTTTGACTGGTTATGAATTTTTTATAATACAAAGTAACAGTCTTAAACCTTAAAGTGCAAGTTGGAGACACTTCTGTTAAGTATTTTGTTTATGGGAAGTTTAACAGTAATGCAAGTGTGAGGCTGCAAGAAACAGTGTATGGTGAAACTGAGGTTGAGACCGGGAAGTGTTTATATGGCTTTTACCTTTGACATGGTCTGGTCTCGAATATGAAAATAGAATTTACTAATTTTGTTGGAAACTCAATTGTTGGGGTTCATGCTCTATTTTTCTATTTGGTGTAAATAGGTAGCAATATTTGCGTGATATCTTTCAAGTTGCTTGGTATTTTATATTTTTATAGTAATGTTCTGATTCAGTAAAAACAGATGTTGGCTTTTCATTATGTGCTATAGTGAAAGTATAAACTACTTTCACAACAATTAGAGGCCATGTAGATATGAGAACATAACATAACTAGATTGTTCTTAACATTCAGACCTGTAAAAGTCTTGATGTAGGAATTTTAGGAAACAAGCAATGGCAGTACTTTAAAATTTATTGGTTTTTTACTTTGTGTGTTCCTACCTTGAATATACAGATTCTTTTTTTTCCCCCTTTGCTGTGACTGCTGTTGCTGTGACCAGATAGTGTGCTCTTAAGGCAGAGGCATTGTTTTCTGGAGTAGCTGCTCGAGTTCAAAAGAGATATTTTGCTAGTGTGAAATTTGTAATACTGAGAAAGTAGTGATTCCATTACCTAAGATGGCAGCTTTACTCGAGAGAATGTGAAGAAACTCGAAGCAAACATAGATAGCTGCTTCTACCTGTTGTGCATAGGTCTGTTTTTGGTTTTTTTTTGGTATTCCAATGTGATAGTGAGCTGTGAGCGCGTCCCATTACTCCCTTTACAGAGTGAATGTACGGGGACAAATGAAGTCCTCAGCAATGATCCACTGCTACTAAATAGTGTCACTAGCAGGAAACAGGACACTGCAGCTGGCTTTCTTATTTGACTGGATACAAGTACCTCAAACAAGGGTGAGTGAAATACATGGTTATTCTTTTAACGTTTTCAGGAAAGCTTTAGAAATATCATTTGACAGTCTATTGTGATATTTTTTAAGTGTAAATATAGAACAAATTATAGATAGGGACCAAGACACTGCTTCAAGGAATCTACACAAGGGAGGTTGTTAACCAACTTTGTGAGCTCCACATCTGCAGGGCATTTAAAGTTCTGTTCATTCCCATTTGAAAGAAATAGCCTTAGGCACTCAGTCTTAATGCTGTTTGCTTCTTTCAGAGATTAAAATCTTAAATGTAAAGGACTATACCATTTGTATTCTTTAAAGTGTAAGACATGCAACATAAATTGTTCAGAATGAGATTTTTCTAGCATGTGGGAAGAGCCAGAAAAGCCCATATGAAATTGTCAAGGCATAATAGAGCAGTAGGTAAATAAGAAGCAATGGAAATGTTAAATTTAAAGTTCCAGAATATTTGTTAACATTGTAATACAATTCGATGAATAATTATTTTTTACTATGATATGAAGTTTTAGTATGAGGGTGCTTTTCCTAGAAAATTTGTACATCTTCTTTGGAGATTTCTTACAAGGTCCAATTGCTCTATAATTAAGTGTTAGGAAGCTTTAATATTAGTTATATGCAGTTAAGTTTATTTTTGCATTGTAACTATGACTGATAATGTGTGTGTGAGCAGCTTTCCTTACGATGTCTAAATGGAGAGGCAATTAATTTGCTTGAGGTAAAGTTGCTGAAAAGTGAGGCAGTTAAGCACTTAAGTGAACTGTAGGGTTTTTTAAAAGTATATTTCTGTGTCAATACTATTTTTGTGCCTTCAGGTACCTGCTGACTGACTTGATGTGTGTCGGCAGTGAGGGCTGAGGGTGTGTGCCCAGCTCCTGCCGCAGTGCTGGCCATGGAGCAGCAATGCTGCCTCACTCCTGGGAGCAGAAAGAGATGATTTGGTGAGTCACCTGCTCTGTCCAGGTGTGTTTCTGTAAACTCACCACATTGCCTAAAACTCGTATTCTGTACCTGTGATCTCTTCAAGTAGATTACCATTTTTTGGGATGGGAAGGGTGGCTTCAGGTACATGAGCCAACAGTGTGCAAACTCCCCTTTTATCTGCGGCAGATCTATACACAAAGAGTAACTGGTGCATAAATGGTGCTGATGGCCATCAGAGGTACTTTTATCTCATCCTTTTTAGTCTTTCTTCTTGGACAACAAGGGTGTAGGTCTGGAGGAGAGTCAGGACCTGCCCCATAACCAATCAGAAAGCAGCAGCTGTCTCTATCAGCCAAGTTATCACTTATTTATTTAGGCTTGCTCTGATGGTTTCTTTTATATATAATGGACATTTGGGATAAGTGCACACAACTAAACCATTTGTAGTAGGGGGGATATAATGTGTTACACCCTTAACACTGTGTGTCTGCAGGGATATGCTATGTAGGTGCCCTTAGCAACTCTCCACCAAGATCCCTGTCATAGTTTTCTATGTCTTTTGGATAGGACCAAAAATTCATTATTTTCTTTTCTTGGATCTAAATGAAGTATAGATTTCTTCTTTGTGATGTTAAGTTTCATGTCTCTTTTACTTCAGCATTCTTGTTTCAGGACTGTTTCCTGGTTCTGAACTTTAACTAAGGCACCTGCTTTATGGGTAGTGGTTGATCAGTTTGGATCCAAGGTGATGCAATACTGATGGTGTGCTAATTGTGGTTCTAATGTGTGCTCTCTTCCTGCTTTTCTAAATTACTTGCAGAACCTAATATCAAAGTCTTTCTGAAATACTACACAGTTAGCAGAATTTTAGTGCTCTTTCATGTGTTTTAGCAGGAATCACAGGTAGGATACTGTCTAGATCTCTTATGTCCAAACTAATCCTAAAGTATATTTTCTTTTTTTTTTTTTTTGGCTTTGTAAGAATAGTGCTGTATCCAGTTTAAGCACTAGCAGTGTTTTGGACTGATTACTTTTTTTTTTAAACCCATAAGTGGTTTATATTCTTCCTATTTGTATGTTGTCATTTAGACCCACGTAAAATGTATTAAAGGTAGATGTACTGTTTAGATAATTTCATTCTAGGCCTTCAACTTCACAAATCAGGTCAAATTCTATGTAAGACACCAAGGGAATTCCGTCGTTTTCATTCCCATCAATTTTCATAAAAGGGATGAACTTCTTTGATGGAAATCTAAGTCAGTTGTCTTCTCAAGGTAATACGAGACTCCTTTTAGTGTAGGGCAAAGACAAGGTTGAGCCTTTCATCCTCTACCATACATTAATTCAGGGAGCAGCTGAAGTTTATAAAACCTGTAAGAGAGTAGCACCATTTTAATGAGGTGCATACCTAAAATGAAGCATGTACCATTATTTATGTACTGTGTGGAATCTATCAGAGATTAATGCAGGCGAGTTCACTGGAAGGAGTGTATTCTTGGGGCACTTTAAAAAGCCCACTTTAAAAGGGCAGTTTGTAAAACTGAGTCTTGTGCATGGAGGAATGTGAAAGGGTATCAGAGCTGCTAAACTTGGTGGAACTCTTTATTGTCACTAAGGTCTGTCAGGAGCTCAGAGATTAAAAGGGCTGCTGCATGTTTGGTGACACTTCCCCTACCAAATCTCTTGTATGTGTACCCTTCACTAGCGAACTATAAAGAGGCAAACAGTGGTTTTATGGGAAGGTCAGATAATATGAACTGGTTTTAATCCCAAAATAAGCAGTGTTATGGTTAGATGGAAAACTTTGAATATGGTATGTAATTATTTTTAAGCTTGTTGTAGGAAAATACTATCTAATCTGAATATTCTCTACTGCTCAATGGTGTAAGCATTGAGTGGAGGAAAGAGAGGAGATTGCCTTCAGAAAAGGGATCTCCAGAAACAGCAGAAAGGGATACCCTGCCTCTGTTCTGAGCTGGAGCCACATACAACCAGCGACAGATGTGCTGTCACACTGAGGAAGAGGTGGAGGAGATTGCCCTGTTATGGCTTGCTTCACCCTCTGGGTTGGCCTTTTTAATATAATTAGAAAATTGTCACAGAAAGTGGGGAGAGAGATACAGATGTGCTGCAAATTTTCCTGATGCTTTGAGTCTTCAGTCTTCTTCTGTTTTTTAAGAGTGAAGCAAATAGTGCAGCGGAGTATTTGCAGCTGTCTAGTCCTTTGAGCTTTTAGGAGTTGTTACGTCTTTTATGACCTGTTAGTGCTTTGTTAGCTGCAGAAATGTCCAGCAGCACTGAATGGTCCTTTGGAATGGCACTTGATGTGATTCTTGGGGTTTCCTGTCCAGGGACAGGAGTTGGACCTTGATGATCCATGTGGGTGCATTCCAACTCATGATATTCTGTGATTAAATGATGTTTGTCCAAATAGATGGATAAATATTTTTGGTGGCATTTGCATGAAGATCCCTTGTGTAAGGGCACCTTTTGAGTTGATAAAATAGCACAGCTATCAGCACCAGCAACAGGTGAGTCCAGTGCCAGTGCGTGGAAACTGCAAGCAGCATTCTGGATTTTTTTTTTCCTGGAGAAACATTGTCTTGACAGGAGAGTTATCAGGCAATTGCTTCAGGGTTGTTTAGTTCTGGTTGGTTTGGTATTGTTCCCAGACTGGACACCAATATGCGGGATCAGTGTAGTTATTCCATTACATAAGCCGGGCTACACCATGGAGTGTTGCAGCAGCAGAAAAATGAGTTGAGGCAAATTGTGTCTCTGTTAATACACAGTGTCTGGGAGTCCAGTCAGTATTATGTTGTTTGGATTCTTAAGTGGGAGAGAGAAATAGGTATTTTATGCACTGGAAGAGGATGGTAGTAGAAGTATGTTGCTGCTGGCATTGAGTACAAGCGAGGGGAGATAAACATGTTGTTCTGAAACCAGGTAAGCTTCGTGCTGACAGCAGTCAGATCCTGTGCAGAAATGTCCCAAGGCTGATCTCCATGCCTTCAACAAAAAAAATTAATTGTGTATGCTATTTGACTTCTGTAGATTTCTTCATCAGACTAAAAGAATGTGTGTTTCTCTGGATCCCCTGTTCTGAATAAAAAATCTGGACCTCAGGGATGAATTTGCTGACTATGTGCTGTGTGGATGGAGCTCTGTTAGATCATATCTGAACAAAGCTTTTACAGTCCTTTTCCAGTGTGAAGGCAGTGTAGAAAGGGAGGAAGCCAAAGTTGCCTAAAAGGGTTAAAAATCTGCTTTCTGCCATTGGGCCTCTGTCTTTTTCCCCCTTGTTCCTTATGCATTACACACTCTGACTGCTGCTGGTGTTGTTGCTTCTTGTCTGCTAAAAACAAGTGCAGAAAAGCTGTATAGGGTTCTTTAGCATCTGGGTATCTCTTGCCATGTTTGCAACAGTATTTTCTTTTCTCCCTTATCTCCTGTATTTGCACTGTACTGAAAGTAAGCTCAGTGCCTTGCAGAGCCAATAGTTTGAGACTTCTCTTCTGTGTCAAGGGGGGCTGAGCTAAAGACAGAGGAGATGTGTCTGTCTGAGTGTAGACAATTTCATGCAGATATGTAGTGCTTAGTGCTAATCATGCAGAATTTTTTTTCCCCGTAATTTAGTTAGTTTGCTTTATGAAAAAAATAAAGTTAGGTATTTGGACAAAGCCAGTTTGAATAGTGATGATGGATGTTTTCAGGAAGAGTACTCCAGGCTTGAATGGGGAAGTGGAAAACAGCACAGAGGTTTTAGTGTGCTGAATTCACCAAAATGTTTAAATAAATTGTCAAAATCTTGTGCTACTGTAAATATGTACTAGTCAAATACTAAAACTGGCAGTTTTGTTTAAGATAGAAATGTAAGCTATGTTTTTAAAATTTATTTTAATATAACATTAAAATCTCTTTTCATGTGGGAAGATTGGCATTTTAAGAATATTTAAAGCTGTTGATGGCCAGTCAGCTTTGCTGAACTGCTGACTTCACACATACCATTTCCTTTTTCAGGATTTTACAACCCCACATCTACTGACTTTTAAAGCAGGATGGGGAGGGAGGGAAGGAGGAGAAAACCTTTTTTATTTTTTGTTGGTAGCCATAGAGCAGCTCTAAACTGCAATTTTAAAAATTACTGTCAATTTAGTAAATGTTAAATCTACCTGACATTAATTGTTTCTGTTGTGTATTAATACAAGCTATGCTGTTTAATTTGGAGACCTTACTTCTCTGATGTATCATTTATAAGTGTTATTTCTTGTTTCAGGATTTTTTGGGACAAATCTTTGGTCTAGACCTTGTTAGTGTTTCTTTTTAAAATATGCAATGCCTTACTCTACTGAATAACTCACTTAATAGGGTTTGAGAGTTTAGAGAGAGTTTTGCATTCTTAAAATGTATGTCTTACTGTAATTACAGTTGCTCATATTCTAAAGCAGGTCGTAAACTTACCTGGAGAGAGAGCAGAACATTTACAGGCAATATTTTACTGCTGACAGCTTAAAAGTTTGTTTATGCTAATCACTTCATAAATAGTGAGCAGTACACCACTGGTGACTTACTGAGCAGTTTTGCAAGTGCAGAAAATTCCTGCTTGATGTTAAAGCAAAGGACATTACAAAAATATGTTTGTAAAGCGCTAAGTAGCCACTCGCTTTCTTTAACAGCTTAAGAAATACTCAAGCTTAGTTGTTGTAATGCTGTAGATGGCTAGTTAATATTTGCTGCTTTGAAAGCATGTAAATTTGATTAAAGTCTGTCTGTCCTAGCTTTGCTTTTAGTCACTAGAGGAGGTGTTCAGATATATCAGTTTATTAAAAGTTCAGCTGTATGAAAATGTGGAACTTTAATTTTCTTTCCTTGAAAGAACTTAACTTTTTGGTTTTTTTTAATACAAAAAATGTGAACTAAAAGGGATTCCAACTTGGATCAAATTTCTTGTCAGAACACTGACCGATTATGCATTTGTGTGCATAAATGAAAGAAGATCTGATTTTTAGTCTTTTGGTTTGAAGTCATATATGTGTAATGCTAAATAATACTGAGTTCATAAATACAAAGCTTTTGTTACATTTTCTGAAGTTCTGATACATTCCTGTAATTTTTCTTCCTTTAGCCTTTGAGATCTTACTTTTCCATAATGTTGCCACAGTATATGCACTGAGAGGTAAACTGACTAAGAAATAAGAAATAAGAATGCTGTTGAGTCTTCAAGTATAGTAGATGACTCTATATGTTGGGTAATTTGCCAGAAATTGTTTTTAAGTATTGTAAATTTTATTTAATAAAATACTGTATATTATTTAAAAACTAATTTTGAGTTTTACTCTCCTTGTTTGCCCCTTTTCAGTCCCTTAAAGACTTTAAAAAATTGTATGAAGTAGAGTTTTATTTAAGAGACAACAAATGAATCGGTGATTAAGTTTAAGGAAAAGGTGTTTCAGATTCATGAAGGATAGCTTTGAAGTAATGCAGTTAGGTCACACTTGTTTGGGAAGTGGCTTGTGCCTGTAGGTACATGTTCCCCATGTGTGGAGTCTGGAGTGGGAACTATGGCTGCTGGACTGTATGTCCATGGAGGAGGCTGCACAGGTCCTTTCCTAGCAGTGACAAACAGCAAGAGGAGAGGAGTGATGGGAGCATGGCCAGCAGTTGTAGCTGATGTCTCCTGTGTTTCTAAACAGAATAGCGCATGAATGCTGGTGGTGAAAGCTAACTTAATACTTGTAAAAATGAAAGCATTGGCAGGGGGAAGTATTTCTTAGCTTATACTGTACTTATTTTCTGTCTATAACTGGTTTTGCTGTTCAAACTATGTGTAATTCCTTTTCACTCTTGCATATGGAGTTTTAATTTTAAGCACTTGTAGAAGAAAAAAAGGGGAAAATATAACTCCTTGTTGACATTAAGCCTGAAAAATGTCTGCCTTTATTTCAAACTAAAACGGAGAGCTTCACCTATGCTTCCAAGTGTCTGTTTTGTTATAGTCCTCCTCTGTGCAGTATATCTGTGTAAAAGAGTGGCCTCAGTCCTTACTCAGCAGAGATTGCCCATTGATGACTGTCCCACCCATGAAGATGCCAATGGTGAGGTCTGAGTTACTGCATTTGTACCACTGGTAGTGTCAGAAAAGCTAATGGGCTTTAAAATTGCTGGCTCTTATCCTGCCTCAGATGCAGAGTAGTTGAGAGAAAAACCTTAGTCTTTTTTGTGCAGACTAAACCCACAATCTCCTCTTTGCTTAGGCTTCTTTTAAATGTTTATCACCACTGTTCTGTTGTGTGTTTTTATGAGCAGGCATGCTGTCAAGATAAACTTGCACTGGGAAGCTCTAGATATGCATAAATATTTTTTTCCAGGACATTTGGCTTACTTGAGTGCCTGGCTAACAGTGAGAAGGATAATGGAGATGCATGGCAGGCAAAAGAGAGAGCGATTTTGACATTTTCTGTAGAATGCTACCTTCTTTGAAATGCAGCAATGCATGCCCTTTGAGTAATTCTTTCTAAATAGAAGGAGCAAAGTTAGGCGGGAAAAATGTTTTCCATCCTGTTTTCTGACACTAGTGTTATGTACTAGCAATGCAAAGAGGGTGAAGACTTAGGCTTGTCTACTAATATAATGCTTTCTGATAAAGGACTTACACAGTTGGGAGGTGGCTAGTAGAAATGGTTTGGGGATTAACAATAAAAACTTCAGTTAGGAATTAAAGGCAGATAAATGCTTTCCATCTGATTTGTAAAAAAGTAACTCATGTTAATCAGAGAAAGACTATAACTCAGTTTACAAAACTAATTGAGATGTGATGTAAATAATACACTCTATGAGCGTGGATATCCTTTGAGTGCTCTTTGGATTGAAGACATTTTGATGATTAATCCAATATTATCCCAGGTTTGTGGATATTTTTCCCCCTTGCTTTTTCCTTAATTTGCAGTGAATGGTTTCTCACTGGACTCTGTACTGACAGTCTCTTAAATACTTTGGTCATTTTCTGTCTGTAGCTGACAACCTCTCTGCTTATCTCAGTCTTTATAACTTTTGTTTTTATTCTGCTGTTTTGTGCACTTTAATGCCATTGCACTTCAGCCTTGCCATTGCATTTCTTTCCTTGCTCATATATTCCTAACCTTGTTTCATTTCTCCCTTCATTTCTAGAAGCTGCTTGATTAATTTCTTAACCCCATCTTTCTCACTCAGCTTGCTTGCCAAGGCACTCATACAAGAGGTCTGTCCTTGCTATGTAATTTTGCCAGAATGTGCCCTGGAGGTGTTTTACCTGTGTTTACTGGTGGTTTTCTTCTCTTCTGTGTTGAGTGTGCTCTGGGTTGAGCCAGGCTGAGGATGATGAGTGTGATATAAGGGACTCTTGTCTTGGTTAGCAAAGGACACAACTGCCTTGCTTAGGCTTTGCCACTTAAGTATGTGAGGTGATGGGAAGTAGTTCCTAGGTCTGCTCCTGCATAAGAAGTTACACTTTGTTTCAGGTTGACCCTGCCCTGTTTTTGAGATAACTGGTTTTAATTTTGCTGTGGTTCAGCAACATGTAGTGGTTGTTAGATAGAGGCTCAGAAATACTGTTCTTGAATGTTTTCTGTGACAAACAGTACAATCTATGAGCTAATTTAATAGCAGCTTTAAATTGAATACTTAGGTGTAACTGAGTTCTAAGTAGCACCTCTTCAAAACAGTAATATATTGTGTTCCTGCAGTTAGGTTTGCCTCATTTCAAACAGCTCTTTCAGAACTTTCAGTTGTCTTATATTTTTAACAGGCTGGTGGGCATGCTGTAAAACAGCCTATCTGGTACAACACAAGCTAATGAAAAGCTGGAATCCTTTTTATGTTCTCACAGACACTCCGGTTGTGCTAAACTTGATGACTATCACTGCAGGGTTGGAATCTTTATTACTGCACCAAGTGCAATCTGGTACTTGGAACAAAAAGATAAAAACCATTCACTGTTTTAAAGTAATCTGTAAAAACAGTTACTTTGACTCTGCATCACCTTCCATGATTTATTACTTGCAGTGGAAAAGCTTTGAATTTTTGGGGGAGTCTGAAAGTATAAAGTATTTCAAATTTATTTGATGGCTTAAAAGGATTTCTATTCTTAATCTTGATGATCACTTATGCTATGAATGCTATTGTGTAGCAAAACCTGCTTATTTTATGGTAATATTCAATTTTATTTATAACTCCTTTCAAGTCTCAGTCTTGAGTTTTTGTAATAACTGTCCAGCATGTTCACAGACAACACACATATTAAATGAATTCATCAGACACTGGCATTTAAAAAAAAAAACTTTCTAATTAGCTTTAACCACGGTCTTGCACTGTATAAAGTTTTCATCATCTAGTCCATCATCATAGTGTGCAAGTTTCTTGAAGTTCCAGTAAAGTATCACAGTCTCAGGAAAATACTTAGCTGTGTGATACTTCTCTTTTCATATGTGATATACATGTGTATTTTAATTTTTTTGTATGTGAGTAGAAGAGTCAAGAAATTCCAAGTAGATAACCTGCTTTTCTACTGTTACTTCTTTTGTGTCACAGTGGAAAGATGTAGCTTCTAAAAATGCTACCTTTGACAAAATTAATAGTGGAAAAAGTATGCATATATTTGAATTTTAAAAGCTCCTCAAGCTTTTGCTGATGTCAGCTTTAAAGTTGGGAGTTGCTTGAAAGGAAATTATCCAAGAGCATAATTCAGAAATTTGAATTTATTTACCTATTATTACTTGAAAAATTAATGGAGAAGAATAATAAACTTGCTGGCTTTGTTGCTTCAGTCAAAGTTCAAAATACTAGATGCTGGAGTAGAAAATCACAGCAACACACACACAAAAGAAAGTTTGTTTTTGCTATTTTACACTAGTTTAACCAATCTGTCCCTTCTAGTTTCTAAACCCGACAAGAATGTGGCTTGTTGCTTTTATCTGCAGTTAGCATTTCTCTAACAGTTCTCTGTGTGCTGTTACAACTCTGTTACAAATGATAGGGCAGCAGCATCAGTGAGCACTTGGGCCTTGTACAGATTTTTTACATTAGTATTTTGTTCCCTCTTCAGCTGTAATTGTGCAAGATAATGTGTTTTACCCAAAGATATTGAAGTTGATGATTGTTTAACTCTGTGCAGGTGAGGCAGGGTGAGTAGGTTATGGATAAAGAGTCTTCAATTTTTCCATAATGTTTCTTGGGGGGTAAAAAAGGTAAAATAAAGCACATTTTAGATCTTTCTTTCTTTTAGAAATCCACAGAAAATGCAAATTGTTAGACAATGAACTGTCTAAAACACGGAAATGAAAGTTTGCATTTAGTACCTTTACTACTTTTATTTAACTGGTTTTTTTTCACACTACTCTCCTACAGATAGTTTGTTAAACACTTACAGTTGAAAAGCCAGCAAGATAATTATACACTGATACAAAAAAAAAAAAATAATCCTTTCCAAAAAAAGAAAACCCAAACACCAACAACAACCTCCCCCCACTAACTTGTTGTATTATTGCTCCACAGGAAACTGTTGTGCTGAAAGGAAGAATTAACTGGTCTTTCAACTTCAGCCTTTTTATTGTGAGAGGGGAGATCACAGAAGTGTTACCATGGGGAGAACAACAGCGAAAGGTAAGGCCTGGTAGAGGAAAGAAAGTGGAACCTGCTAAATTCTCTTTTTGGAGCTGGTGGGTACAACATGACAATTTGCTATACTGTTAGGTTAAGGAAGACAGTTTGTGATATCTACTGAATACAGGTTAGTTCAAACTGCACATTGTTTTAGAATACATGTGCTGAATTTGGCTGTCTTGAGTTCTATAAGTTTAGTGAAAAGAATTATGTCCTGTGATAGCCTTGAAACTATTACTGCACTCTGAAATTGAGGAATGTGTCTATATGTGCTATTAAATAAAATGTCGGGATTTATTCTGGAGCTGTCTATAATTTAGCAGGATAATAACTAAGTAGTACAAAGAATCAAATTGTATCACAATGAATGGCATTAGTAACTATCTCTTGAAGATAAAACGAACATTTTAAAAGAAATTTATCCACAAGTACACAGTGTACTGCAAAGGTGTGGTTTCTACTGTGTCATATCTGCAGATGTTAATTGCGAGTTCAGAGCTAAAATGGAGAGTGAGACTTAAAAACAAACAAGAGTGTTTGGGCTGGTGAAACAAGAAAAAAAATATGAAGAGCAAAAGATCCACTGTCTGAAACTATGTTGCTGCTGCTTTGAAAGCTCCCAGATTGGTAGTCCTCCCCCATAAAAGGCTACTAGCACTTTTGTATTTTCCTTGAGCTTTCCACCTTCAACCCAAGCTGCTTTATGTGCTTGTGTGTTCCCTTGGTAAATAATTGTCTTTTGCTAGAATAGATTTTCTATAATGGCAGGAGTCATTCGTTTAATTGTTACACCAAGAGTTTATGGAGGAAGTCTGTCCCCTTGTAGGTTTTCTGCTTGGCTGTTGTCTAAATATAGTCAAAGAGACTCCCTGTTCCAAGTAGATAAGAATCCTGCTAGGGAAGCACAAAAAGAAAGGAAGCTAGAAATTTCATATTCACTCTGTCTTGATATCCTCAACTGTGTGCACTGAGGCTTGGTGAAAGGCAGCTAAAAGGTGCTCACAACCCTGTGTAGTAGGGAATGAGAAGAAGGCCCCTTCCTGAGCAATGGTAAGTCTTGGGCTTGTTTTACTAAACTTCATTTGAGGGTGAGTAACTGTGTAGCACGGGAAGAGCAAAAGTTTTTGTAACCCAAAGGTATTTCACATACATCAGGAAAAGACAAGGGTTTGTTGAGAAGAGTAGTAGCCTGCTGTGTTTTGACCACCCAGAAGAGTTGAAGACTTCAGGGTGGCTAAGGGGTAGCTACAGAAGTCTTGAAAGCATGACTGTGAACTTCGTTTTTCCCATATTGGACAACGTGCAAATAACAAGTCTTAGAAGACAGCACATACATGCTTTCCCATATAGCATTCCAGGATGAAAACTATTACTGTTAAAAGAATTGATGCTTTCTATCACTTAGACAAAACAATCATCTAGTTTGCTGAGAGGTTAAGTATTCTAGAAAGAAGTTGCAGAGTTTTAAAGCATCTCAGGCAAGAAACTGGAGTTCAGTACAGGAGCTTATAAGAGGAAATATGCATTTGTCACCAGGATTATCTTTACCCAGAGCTTTACTGCTGCCTTCTTTTGTTATTTTTTTTTATTTGGTATTCACAAGTCAGTCAGAATAGCTTTGTCTTTTTTTTTTCCCCTTTGTCTCTAATTTCTTAAGTGATAGATGTGGTTGCTCTTGCCTGTCTTCTGTTGAGTAATCTTATCAGCAGGATTCTGTGGTTACAGATAGGGTGGGAGTAATGTAAACACATGGAGTTTTGAATCAGGAAGCAGAAAGCACTATGTTAAATAATCTTACTCTAATCTTGGCTTGTATCTAAAGCTTTAGCTTATGAAGTGCACTCTAGAAAATAAATAGTTGCTGAACAATAGAACATGTTGCTTTTAAAATTTCAGTATACGCTGTACTCTAACCTTGCTACTTTAGAAGAAAGAATTCTTTTATGAGGTATTTAGCCTGTACATAGTATAGGCTAAATATGTATAGATACATAGCAAATTTAGAAATGCTGTGTACTTAAATGTATTGCTTTATTTTCAAAACTTTTTTTGAAATTGGTATCCTGTTCTTCATTTTATTAGAGACGAGAGTAGCATTTGATTACGTCCATTTGATTAAGCAGAATTTCATTCTAACTGTTGTTTTGGCAAATGTTCTAGTACATACTGTGTTTTACATTGAGAAGTAAACGGAAACTTTTCCCTTCAAAAATGGACAGGGGAAGGTCGATGATGAATTAAGCTGACCTATTTTTATTTTGTTACCATGAGCTTCAAGACTTTAGGACTAATAAGTCTCTTCTGTCTCCTGTATATAAATAGAGTTTCTATTTTCAAATCAATTTTTTGGGTTTCAAGGAATTAGCCATTGAATATGCCTAGGAGCTGAATGTGCAAGGAGATGAAAAGAAAATACTCTTTGTACCTGTACAGTGATTTACAGGTACATATTACGTCTTTCATTACCTCATTTTTTGAGGTTTGACCTCAGAGCTTGACCAAGCTGAGTATCATGTGCAGAGAGAGTCACCTTGTTCAGCCCAGTGATTTGAATAATAGCCTTCTATCTAAATTTTTTTCTGTGATCTTTGGAAACTAAATGTATTAAAATATAGAATATAAACATTTCAAATGTAGATTTGTAGAAAGAAACCCATGTGTTTATAAAAGATTGATATTTGTTAAATTGATTTTTAAATAAAATCCTACTTTCTTTACAGTTTTTTTGAAAATAAACCATTTTGAAAAGAAACCAAATAAAATAAACCCTAACTGCCAACATTGAAATAAGCATACCTGAACAAGGCTGGGAAGTATAGACTGTGAAGCAGTGACTGTGAAATACAGACTGGGGGAAAGTTTTCTGGGGTGGCAGTACATACAGGTGTCTCATGTGCAAACAGGTTGGTAATTCTTCCCTCTAGTAGCTTTGCATCTGCTGAGACAAAACACTCCAGCTTTTTAATGGTATTCCCAACTTCCCACTGAAGAAGGTTGGAATGCATAAAAGCAAGGGGATCCTTTGAAAGCAATCTTATTTTTATTCAGACTTATGCTTGGATGCTTCTGCATTCTGTGTGAGATTTATTTGTGTGCTTTAAAGAAAAGATTTCCAACCATCAAAAACAAGTGATAGTGACAGTGCCTTGTGTTTACTGGGAATGAAAATGCCTCCACCTCAAATGAATAGTTGTTTAAAATGCTATTGAGAAATCCCCCTCTCATGAATATAATCATCTCTTCTTATAGTTTTCTAATGGCTGATAAGAAAAATACGTTGCCAAGAATGTTTTAACTTCCTTATTCGCTATGGTATTTTTGAAAGAGGCACTAAAGCTAGCTGATACAGGGAATAAATAATTTGTGTAGTGACTGTCAGCAAGAACACATATGGTGTCCAGGCTGCAGTTTTTCACATTCTTTCACCTGTTCTTGATGTCTCTCATCATGAAAGGCTGTCATCTTGTTTTCAATCTGGCACTGTTGGGTAGATATTCTTTCATGACTCTGTCCTTTCATGCTTTGGGTGTTTGCAGGAAGCAGTTATTAGTTCTCTTCTTTCAGCAGAATTTCACATAAGAGACTTAGTGATTTCCTCTTTGTACCTAGTCAGATTGGGAAGTTACTTGTTCTGAAAGCTGACAGCCTGATGTCTGTGATAGTACCATGACTTTTTGTGGGAAAACCTGACTGAGCTTATAGAACGTGGCAAAAGGTCCTGCTGTTGAGTACTCCTCCTGGTAGAAAATTAGCTGGATTCAGCTCAGTCCCAAAGAGGCTGGATGAAATATATTTTGACCTGTAGGATGGAGAAGGTGAATGTTAGCCTTGCATCTTTTCAATGTTACTGAACTAGTTTTAACATTATTCCTTCTGAGATTCCCACAGTTGTGGTAGGGTATCCACTTGTGGGGGTTAAAGCCCTACTGCTGAGGAAGTACTGGAGTTAGAGGTCTGTGGGCACTGCCCCAAATAATTTCAGCAGTTCCATCTGCTGAAATTTTCCAAAGCAAACCTCTTCCAAAAGAAAGAGCACGTAAGTCAAGAAAGAAGATTAAGTCAAGGAGTAAACATAGCAATTTGTCTCCTCATCAAAGGACTTGGAGGTCTGCCCATATCTGCTTTAGGAGAAAAAGGTTATATTTTTGCAGTGTGTTTTGAGCACTCACATAAGCTGTGCATTGATTTTGTAGGACTGTGGAGTCTGGGTTATTCTTGGAAGGTGTTGTGGTCCTGAGTACACTAATAGACTTTAATGACCCTGACTGACCTGGGGCCTCCACCTGCCCTGCCCAGGACCCCATGTCAGCCCCTGCCCCAGTGATGCTGCAGCAGGGCCAGTCTCCAGATCACCGCAGCCCTGGCCCCATGTCCCATCCCAGCCCCAGCCTGTCTCCTGGGATGGTGCCCAGTGCTGGGGCTGCCTCCAGTGCCACCCCCTGGTAGATCTGGACAGAGTGATGGGGTGGCTCTGGATGGCGAGGCCCTGCTGGGCCACCCCCAAGGATGCCCTGGCCAGTGCTATGGTTTGGCCAAAGGAGCATGACATCCTACCAAGCACAGAGCCACGTGGATGGCTTATCCTCTCCTCACTGAGTGGTAGGGGAGGATTTTGGGACTGGTGACAGAAGATTGTCATGACTCAGCTCCTGCATTGTTTGGCAATTCCTTGATAATGAAAGATGTGAGATGGAAGTACTGAATACCACACGTTGCTTGTCAGTATGTTTCAAGAAATGTTTTACTTTGAGAAAAGAAACACTGTTAAGGCTTAGTCTTTGCTGCAGAACAACTCGTATTTCAAATGCTTCTGTCACCAAATGCTTCATATTTTAGGTCAGGAGTGTTTTTATTTCAAGAGCAAGCCAATCAATAGCTGTAGACTTAAAAGTGAGTGAATACAGCTATGAATAATCAGCTACTAAAGCAATATTGCAGTAAAAGTGAGCCTTCCCTTCGCCTGTACCAGTTCAGGCTAAGTGGGATAACTCAAGGTGTGAGCTAGGCACAAGCCTAACTAGAGGAGCAGCCCCATTACCAGTACTGAGGCATTTGCAGACCAAGAGAGTTATGCTCCTATGCAGATCTTGGTAAAAACAAAAAAGCTTTTTAAATCTGAAAATATACTTGCATTTTTGTTGTCAGTTCAATATCATATTTGAATTGCACTCGAGTCCATGAATGTCAAAAGCAGCTCACCAAACAATATATTTTAAAAGGAATGAGTGGAACTGTCTCAGTCTTCTCCATTATAGCTGCCCAGTTCTCCTTTGTCTTTCATACATGCTGAAATCCATCAAAAATGAAATATGGCAGACCCCTTTGAGTGTGTGCCAAGATTAATAATAGAGAAGGTAGATTCTCCTGGATGATTCTTCTAAATAACTGATGTGTGCACTGAGATAGCTACTTTGAGTATTTGAGAATTTTATACTGAGAATATTGAGTATTAAAGAATCTCAACATAGAATGAAATCTTTAACTCAGAAATATGTTTTTTAGGATGGGTTTGTTTTTTCCCTTGTTTCTCAGTTCTCGGTGATCTGTGTATAACCAGATGTATAAAGATATCCAGTGATCTTTAGGATCTCAAATTGTGCGTAGGTTGAAGTAAAACTGTTAAAAAATAGGACTGGATTTCTGTCTGTGGAGGTGATACTTTGTATTCTGCAACTATTTATTTTGATAATTGCTATAAAGTAGTCAAAAGCTCTGCTTTTTCATGCTGTACATTTCAATGTATTTTGAAGGGAAAATAGTGTGGTGATTAAATTTAGAGTATAGATACCTTTCTGATTATGCACTGAAATGAATAAAATAGTCAACGAGATATTCTGTATTTTTTGAAAGCATTCTGTGTTATGGTGGACATCATTATAATGTGAATATTACATTTATTATGTAATGGAATCTTGTCTTTTAGATTCAAAGAATATTAAAAAAGAGAAAGATGGAAAGAATCAGCAGGCAAACAACCCAGCTTTAAAAAGTGGTAGGTATTGCAGTTATCAGTCAGGTTATTAGTTAAAGGTACTGTAAAAGGAAAATGTGTTTGGATTGTACTATTTGCTGGCCTTTTTTTTTTCTTGTTGGAATCTCTTGGGTTATTACTGGTGGGTAGTTAAAAACATACCTTTGCTTTTGTCTAGCTGTTAGGAAAGTATAATTTGGTATAGAAAGTGATGGTTGAAACTGCTTGAGTTGAACCTGCTAATTTTACTAGCCAAGATAAGTACTCTTTGTATGTATAATCAAAGATGCTGTGTAAACATTATTTTTAAACCATTACTGATTTGTCTGTTCTTCTCATCGTGTTTTTCTCAGTTTCATGCCTTTTCTGCTGCAGTCACCTTCTATTTCCTTAATGTGTTTCTTGGTGCCAAAAGAAGGATTTTCAGTTTAATACTCTTGAGTTTTAGGATTGCTAACTGGATTAAATTGCCTGGGATTCTAATTTTACTTTAAATAATTTTTTATTTGAAATAATAAATTTGATTTTAAATAATAAATGTTTTGATAACAGAATTTGTGGTTTTTTTTAGTAAACTGAGTAATACTGCACACTTACCAGAAATGATCCAGATTCTTAGCTAATTTAGCCTCTGCTATCCTCAGCAGGTTCATAAGGCGGTGTATTGCTGTCAAGGCTGCAGCAACAGCAACATCCTTAGATATGCTTTCATGTTCATGTTGTTTGTTTGAATTTGGGACAGTAAGAAATGTCATGAGTAGTATTGACTAAAGTACAAAATCTCTTCAGGAGTTCTTGAAGAAATAACACTGAATTATTTAAACTCTCACTCTGCTCACTTTTCTGTGCCCTGATAGATGGTCTGGTTCTTCTTGGGTGCCAGTGGAGACAAGTAACATAGTCACTGATCAAACATGCCAGGATACTGACACATTAGCTGGTTAATTGAGGTAATGACTTTGCATAAACGATACAAGACCAGTCATAGTACAGCCTTCAGCTGTTACATTTGCCAGAGCTAATTTTTTCATTTATTGAGATTCTGGCCATCACAGAGTGGGTAAGGTTGGAAACAACCACTGGAGGTCATTTTACTCCAGCCTGCTGCTCAAGCAGGATCCCCTAAAGCACGTTACTCAGGATTGTGTCCAGGAAACTTTGAGTATCTCCAGAGGAGGAGAATCTACAACTTCTGTGGACAATCTGTCATCTTTGTTATTTGTCCCTGTTACTTTGAGCCAGAGAAGAAAATGTATTCATCTCTTTTTCCCTCTTCTGCAGTGCCAAAGGAGCTCCAGTCAAACTGGACTCAGCATGTCTGTTTTAAATACTGTTGTCTGATGTGACAGGCGGAGTGCTGTAAGATACCCCCCCACCAGCAAAGTGCTTTTCATATGTGGATAAGATAACCATAGTTCATGAGTCACTGGAAAATGTCCCTGCCTCCTCCTGCAGTTGAGAGCAAAGCTTTGTGGAGAAGCAATGCTAAGCAGGCAAGCCTTATTCTGTGTTCCGTGTTCTTGACTTGGTCTGCATTGTAAACCTAATGTCTGGGAACTGAACTTCCTCATGAAATGTCAATGCTCAGCTCTGTCAAACAGAGAAGAGTTTCTTGCAACATCTGATTTTCTACAGATGAGATAATTTTTATCCTGTGTTGTTGCTTGTTGGTGGCAAAGGAGCAGAAAGAGCCTCTTGATGCTAGATGAAGAAAGATGCCATATGATGCTTAGGGCTAGCAACTAGGAAGTGTCCAGAGTTTCCAGGGAAATATGTGATAGGAAAAGTCAGAGAGAAGATACAGAAGTGTAAGAAGAATGGGTTAAAAAAAATGTACTAAAGTGAGTAGAGAAAGACATAAGGAGGAGAAAAATTCTGATTGAAGGATTACAACATAAAGAGGTACAAGGTATAAGGCAGAGTATTAAATACCTTACACTTAAAATACTATATTTGTAGGACTGTGTGAACAAAATTTAAAAGGAAATCTCATCTTTGAAGAAGAGAGATTGTGGGATGAAGACTAGAAAAGATCCATCTCCATGTCCAAAGTCTCAGATGGGTGCCAAGGGAACCTAGGGGTGATCTGAGAAGACATGAAGTGTTCCATCTGCCCAAACAGTGTTTAGGCTATGGTGATACTGTATTATATTAACCTAAATAAACCAGGACCCTAAATTCTACCAATCTGCAAGTGACAATTCATAGTTTAAATCTGCAGTTAAAATTTTGTAAAACTTCTGACTTAAACTAAACTGGAGAATTCCATATGGTGAAAAACGATGAGGAGCACTTCAACAAAATGGCCATTCACTTATTCATGGCCGCAGATGTGATGCCTCCAGGGGTGCTGAGGCAGGGGACTGATGTCATAAGGAGGCTTTTTTCCTCCTTTTTTGAGAACTTGTAGTGGTTGAGAAAGTTTCACCATGACTGGAAGAGATCAAATAGTATGCGCTGTCAAGAAGGACAAGATGAGAGCATCTGGGGAATTACAGGCTGGTCTGCCTGATCTAAGTCTTCAGGAAGATTATAAAGAAAATATTTCTGGAAACCATTTCCAATCAAATAAAGGACAACGATTAGGTTAGGAACAGTGGAGGTGGATTTGCCAAGTGGGAGCTGTGCATGACTGATTACCTTTTGTGCTTAGTTATTCTGGAAGCAAAGAAGAGCAATGGATGTTGTTTATGTCTAGGCTTTCTGTACAGTTTCTGTAGGGTCCTTTCAGACAAATTGGTGAGTTGTGGTTTGGATAGGTGGACAAAAAATAAACTGGACTGTCAGGCAGTGTAAGGTCCACCTGACAGATGGTGGCTAATGGCATTTCTTAGAGGTCAGCACTAGCTAGGGCTGATGCTGTTACACACCTTAGTGTCAGATGGGGATGATTGGACAGAGCACACTGCCAGACCAGTTTGTGGACAACGTCTAATGGGGAGGAGTAGCCAGTAGGCTGGAAGGCAGGACTGCCCATCAGAGGGACTTCCCAGTGCTGGGGAAATGGAATGGCAGGACCGAGGTGAGACTCAGTGGTGAACGGAGAGTCCCTCTCGGCTGCAGGCCGGAGCCCTGCAGCAGCCCAGGCGGGAAGCTGGCTGCCTGGAAAGGAATTCAGCAGGAATGAGCCTGGAGCCCGGCAGGCAGCAGCTAAGTGTGGACCAGCAGCGAGCTCTTGTGGCAAAATACCTCAACTGCATGGGGATCCTGCGGGCAGCAGGCCGGGAGGAGGCGTTCGCTGCTTCGGGGGATTTGGGAGGCTGTATCTGGAGAACTATCTTCGGTTTTGAGCTGCACACTACAAGGGAGACACTGCTGTACTGGAGTAGGCTGGCTTGAAGTCCTGCAAAAATGGAAGGAGCCAGAATGCAAGATGTAAGCAAAAAAACTGGTACTGAAACTAGAAGAAATGTTTATTTTTCAGCTAAAAGAAAATAAAGCTTATGGGAGATGGTCATGCTGTCTTCAACTACCTGTCAGGCGAATGGAAAGGGGACAGAGCCAGGCTCCTCTCAGAGCTGTGGTGGAAGGAGAAATGACAAATACTGACTGGAGCATGAGAAATTCCTCCTTGATGAGGAAATCTTCACATTGCCTCTGATGGAACCCTGGAGGAGCAGGAGGCTCCCTTCTAGCTTGAGTTACTTTGGAATTGGCAAGTTTGGCAAGAATGATAGGGTATTGATATAGCATTGCAGAGAGCATCAAGGGTCACTGACCCATAGGTCAGTGCCAGTAATGCAAGCAACTGCGATAAAAACTCAGTCCCTCCATTTTTAAATTAGTCAGGCTTTTTGCCATTGCTACTTGTTTTGAATCACTATTTAAGAGCCTCACTGCCATGCTGGTTGCAAACTAATGTTTTTTTCATTTACAAAATGCTCTAGTTACCTTCTGGCGTGGGTTTTGTTTTGTTCCATTTACAGTATATGCTGGTTTGTTCTTCAGCATAATTTTTTTTTTTCTTTCTAGTTTTCACTTTCCTGGTGGGTTATAAAGTTGTGGTTGTTGCATAATGGTCTTTTCTTAAGATGTTTAATTCAGCCTGCAGATTTGAGTGTGAAGAGAAATGCACATTAAATTATTTAGTATGAGCTAATTTTCTTAAGGATTTCTGGTTGTCAGAAGCTGCATATTTTCAGAGTCTTTAGAATTAGAAATATGCTTCTTTACAATACAATTGCTTCTTTACCTGTGCACTCTATGAATACAGAGCAGCTTTCATGTAGATATTTTTTTAATTACTTATCTTTCTAGAGATGCATCTTACATGTTGCAAACACACGTGTCTCTTATTTCTATAACTGCAGTAATGAAACGATAATTAACACCATCTCTGAGAGCTTGGCTCTAATTTAATACAGTGTATCTTCATAGGTGGAGAGCTTCTAATTTTATCTCCAGGACATTTCTGCTTGATGCAAGAGCTTTTGATTGCCAGGATTTAAAGCAAAAAGCTAGGCAATGTTTTTACCTCTTGGCTTTATCTTCAGCTGGCCGCTTGTGTTACCTTCTGTGTCTTTCTAGTAAGTGTTCCCTTGAAAAAACAGAACTGTTTCTTTCCCTCTGTTTTTTTGGTCATCCCACAAAATTTGCCATCCTGTTACTAAAATTGAGATAATTTGGGAAGTGTTGCTTTATAATTTTTTTGAAGGAGGTGAATGATGGTTTCTCCTGGTAAATGCAATGTCACTGAAGTGTCTATATTTGAACAGTCCTTAACACAGTGAGGCTGTGATGCATGACTACAGCTTTTACATCATGTTAGATCTGAGACAGCTGGGACACAATTAATGTTTTCTTTTGACTACATTTAATTATGTAGAATTAGGTACTTTATTAAGGTAAACTCTGATTTTAAATTTTTTTTTGTTTGTTTTTAAATCAGAAGGCAGCCTGAAGGGACAGCTTTATTGTGAGAGTCCAAGAAGAATTTTTATAAGATAAAGCCTTGTTATCAGTTCATAATATTTAATTTTTGCACCCTCTTTGGCCTGTTAATGAAAAGAGCAACAAATCTGGAGCCTACTTTCTAAGGAAAGCTCTGCAGAGCTATTTCTGCCTTCCTGAAATACAAATACATATTTAAGTTAATGTATCCTGCCTTTTGTAAGTAATACAAAATCAGTGTTACTATATAAATGTGTAAATAAAATTTTAATTCCAAAAGAATTGGAATTCCAAGATGTGTGAAAGTGTCTTTGTAACCAGCCTGCATATATTCCAGACTACCAAATTAAAAGCTTTTGACATTTTACTGACTTGTTACTGACTTCTCACATAGCTAACAAGCACATGGCTTCTGCAGTGCCAAGGACTAATGACTCGTACACTTTTGAGTCTGTTTCACCAAAACCCAGGACCTCAGCAGGCCGAGGGGATGGTTCCCTTTTGCTTGAGGCACTTGGTATTGTCAGCTGAATGCTGTGCTGCTGCAGGCAGGCTCTGGGTTTGAGCCACATCACATCCTTCAGAGCAGTGCTGGAAATTACTGCCATTTTCGGTTTGTTTATTTGCTTCTCCTCTCTCCTGAAAACTGCAGAGATAAGGGTCTGTGCCCAGTGGCGTTTTTGGAAGAATTACTGGTCCACCCGGAGCTCTCTCTCTCCATCATCCCCAGGGATTTTGTGTTGGGCCGTGTGAGTGGCTGTTGCTGAGCCGCTGGGTGGCATCACTGCATCATTTTGGGTTCATCAGTGCTTATTCTTCAGGAACATCAGAAACATGCCAGCTGCCCAAACATGAAAAAAAAGCAAAAGGGCTCACTTAGATAATTCAGTAACAAAAATATTAGCTGTGCCATTGTAGCTTTTCTCTTACACTTTATATTAAAATAATTAATATGCTTGCTTATATCTTTCATGTTGGTACTTCATTTGTTTTCCATTCATGCAAAACTGGTAGCACTAATTAAATCAAATACAGAATCCACTTGCCCATACACATAAACAATGACACTATTAACAGTGGAAAAAATACCATGATTTTGTTACTAAACATTGTTTACCATAATGTTTACCTATATATTCTATATGACATGATATTCTACAAAAAGAAACCTTTATGTGACTTCAGATAAAAAGAGACAAAGATGCTGTTGGAAGGCTATGCTAATCTTTTTTCTTTCTAGTGGATAGTATTTATAACATATATTTCAACAGTATCCATGTGTCTGTGTTTTTCAATGTATATCATCTCAGTACTCATGTGAGGTTATTTTATCAACCCTGCTATTAGGGGAACTAAGATATAGCAAGGCTAATGTGATTTATATAAGGCTTCTTGGGAGATGCTTATGCAGAAAATTGAATTTAGGTATTCTGATTTGGATCATTTTGCATGTGGAGCACAAAAGAAATTGAAGGAAGGTTTATATTAATTTTGCCATTGTGTGTTCACCCCCATAAATTAACATTACTCTTGAAGCTCCTTCAAGGTCTGTATGTGTTTCAAAGGTGGAGTTTTCATTTGAGAATTATTCTACTTCTGAAAAAACTGTATTCTACAAGATAGCTGGGTTTTCTGTCCCTTTCTTTCCTCAAATCCTCATTTAAGGTTCCTTCTAAAAAATTTTGTGTATATTCTTTTTTTATCTTGTGTCTTCCAGAACAGTTTAATTGGGATGATTATCTGAAAGAGACTGAATCAGTAGCTGCCCCTCTGCATTGTTTCAGACAGGTATGCCAGAAACTATTTTGTAAGTGTGTGTATGTATGCCTGTTACAGGATGATCCTAGAAAAGCTTTCACATTTAGACTGCTTGCAGACTTCCCATTTGACTTCGTTTGATCTGTAGTTATCAGTAGCTTACAGTTTTGGCAGTTACTAGCTACGGAAGTTTCTTCGTTCTTGGTTTTGTGCCTCAAGTAAAATTTTGAGTATTTCATTAAAATTGTATCTTTGAACTCTGTTTTCCTTCAAAAAAAGGCTAGTTAATGAAACAGATAGCCTTGTCAGTGTTCAAAAATATTTTCTACTTTTTTCAATAATCTTAGCACTACCATGGTTTTAATGAGAATTAAAACTTCGGCTGATTGTCAGAGGAGTTTTTCCTCTGTTCTGTTTTTGAAAGATTTCTTTCAATTCTGTCTGGCTATAAGACGTGTGTGTAGTAGAGTTTAGTCACCACTCTTTTTCTGGATCTCTAGTATGTTTAATTTATCTCTTTCTGAACAGAATGCTTTCTCTTAGGGGTAACAGATACTACAATTTTTAAAAAATCAAGTGGAATATGTGGGAATACAGAGGAAATACTGGATTTATAATGAAGGGTGTTTAATGTACTATTTCGTATTACACTATATGCTACAAGTTTGATTCCCCTACCTGATGGTTTGGAATATATTTGCAGATGTAGTTTAAATCTACCATCTTGTGTAAGCTAATGACCTCCAGTTATTCAGCCCTTTGGAGACTGAGTCAATATCTTTAGTCATCTTTCTCTCTGTTTTCCCAAGATGATGTGTGTCTTGTCTGTGTATAGTTAAATAGGATTAATTTTGGTCTGTGTGCCCTCACTGTGTTAGGAAGATAGTTGCTAAGGAATTGGTTGTTCAGGTTCATAGAAGTGTAATAGGTGTGACAAGCAGTGCATATCTAGTTTAGTGGCTTGGGCATGTTCTGAAATTTTTTTCTAGAGTCTCTTGGTGGTCTGATTGTACTGTAAATGATACTGGCCTCCAGTGGGGACCCAAATGAAAAACAGCACGAATTTAATAGTCTGAGAAGGAGAGGAACCATCACTCGGTGAGTCTGAAGTAGTTGCAGGAATGGAGAGTAAGGAGAGAGAAACATTTCCTCACGCTAGATCTTGAATCTCAGCTTGCTCTTTGCAGATGAGGCTAAAGGGCAAAGAGCCCCTCTCATGCTGGCGTCCATAGCTCTGAGTGGAGCCCCAGAAATTAATTTCACAGTATGTGTTTTTCACAAAGCAGACACCTCAAACTCCTTCTGGATAGAGGCAGAGGGTGGTATATTGTCCCTGGATCTTCCTGAGGTTAATGCCATACACACAGATCATAAACTACCATGACCAGAGTGTATGCTCCCAAGGAATGTAACTACTGCAGAAAGCTGCTCGAAAGCCTTTCCATGTGCCTTTCTTGCATCTTCCTCTTCCCTAGTAATGCTCAAAAAGTCTGAACTGAGCAACCAAATAATGCCTTGAATAGAGGTGACATGCATTGATGGAGATAAATCCAAGTGACCTGGATTGGTTAAGGAGTGTGTGAGTTGGAAAGAGTTTTAATTTATGTGCATAGCAAATTTCAAAGCAATTTGCATATGCAGATTTTCAGTTTTTCTAAGAGTCGAACTTTAAGTAGAAAGTGATATGCAGTGGTGATATGTGCAGAGCTAGATCCTCTCACTACATAATGTTTGGAGATTTTCGAACCTTTGTGTAGGACTAATATGACTTTTATTGGGTTACACATGAATTGTACATGTCATTATTACTCTGTATAATGCAAAGAAATACACTGCTGTGGCCAACCAGAAAATAAAGAGCAGAGAGAAACTTAAATTTGACAATTACATCCAGAATTTGTGACTTGTGGGAATTTTAAAAGTTTAAATTTTGTCATAATTAAAAATTACCTGGGGAACAATAAATTAAAGCCTCTACCATAAATTAAGACACAGACAGCTAATGGAAATTGATTAAAGTATTTATCTTAATTTAGAAAGTCTTTTATCTGTTGCTTTAAGTTGTTTTCAATAACTAATGCACTTCATATTCCTTTTTCCTGCCCTAAAACGTCTTCCCAAGCAGTTGAAAATTTTAAGTGTATAAGCTCAGTCCCTTGTGGTTTGAGCAGAACTGAAAGCAAGTCTGTTACTGAGCGAGGTTTTTTTATTTTATTCAAAGACAAACTAGCATGGAGGACTTACCTTTTTAGTAGAACACGTTGAGTTGTTGGTATTTAAACAAGCTCACCTTTTCCACAAAGAAAGAAACAACCCCCCCCCAGTTTCTCAATATCTGTTGCTTTTCCTGGTTTTACAGAATAACAGATTGACAAGCAATATCCTGAAATTGAATTGCCCTTTAAATTTAATATGCTTGGGCTCCCCTTTCTGCCAGCCTGCTGTCTGAGTGCAGCACTGGCAGATGCTCACTGAATTTTGCTCGCCTCTTTGGCTTTTGGGCTCAGGCTCCTCCACCAGGGCTCCTGCTGTTGATCTGAGGTGTGTTGCAAATAGTGCACCTGCACAATATAGCAAGTAGAGCAAGATGTATTTTGTGGTGGAGAAAAAATACCAGTAACACTTGTTGCAGGAGCAGATTTCTTCTGTCTTTTCCTGTGTCTGCAGACAGGTAAATGCACTTTGCCTGCTGTGGGATCCCCACCTGACATGGTTGGGCAGGCACAAGGGGACATAGGAGTCCTTTGAGTATGAATGGCCATGGTTTTGGGTATTCTAATGTGCCTCCTGTATTAGAAGTCAGACTGTGTTAGTCTGGATTGGGTAGCTATTGCGTTTAAATGTCATGGGCAAGGCTGCTTACAGTTCTGGACATCTGTGTTCAAAAACTACTTTGTACTGAAGAGTTGCACAAAAGAGCTTCCAGGGTGATAGGAGAATAGTCATCATCTCCTAAGAGAAATTTCAGTACGTGACTTACTTACATTGTTGAAAGGGTACTGATAAAGAGTCAGTTGTAGCTTTTTGTTTCATTTTCTAAGGTGCAAAAATAAATGAAGGGATAGTGTTGGCCAAAAATTCCATCAATAAAATTTAGGCTGGAAATGAGGAGACGACTAAAGAGAATAGTGAGAGGCATTTCATCCCAGTTAGTGATAGTACAAACTTTTGAACATCATTAGGGAAGTCATTGCCTGCACCATGACAGAAGGCAAGTAATCAGACTGCAGTCCAGTCAATCTCTGCCCATAGTGTATTGATACATTAGTAAAAAGTACCCTTTTTTTTCATCTTTAACGTGAAATGGTTCTGCCTAAAGACCAAATTGCATTTGTCACATTTCTTTTCCCCGTGCTAATTAAATTAGCATTGCATTGTATGTTTATGATTATATTCAGTTCTTTACAAATAAGCACAAGGTACAGTTTTTGTCTTAGCACAGAAGTTTTATACAACTTTAGGACTATTTTCTTTCTTCAAAATGTTAACACTAACTCATTTTTCTGTCTTCTTTCTTTGTAATGTCAGCTTTTTTTTAATACAGAAGGATCCAAATTTTGTTTAGATTTCCAAAATACTATTACAATGAGGATAATTATTTCTTTCAAATTGGGAGCTAATAAACCTTGTGGTTGGGATTTTTTTTGGATGGTGTGTTGGTTTGTGTATTGGTTTTGGGGGTTTTTTTGAGTTGAATGTCATGTTTCCTAATGTCCTTGTATTCTATTCACTTCACTGCTCCCTATCTTTATGTTCATACCTTCATAAAGATTCCTTTGTTACCCTTCTTAGCATCCTTATCTTTTTAGAAATCAATCATGCTTATGCAGTTGGTAGGTTATCCAGCTGCCTTTTCTGACTTGCTGCTGGACACTCAAAGTTTAAAAGCGTCTTCATATTTATCATTTTTATGATACATTTGGAAGAAATAAAGCTGTATATTGAACTGGCTGGTAAACTTACCAATGTTAACAACAATAAGAGAAAGTCTTTTACCTTTTATTGTAGTCTAGAATTCCGCCTACAAATGATTTCAAAGTTGGCATGAAACTGGAAGCCCGTGATCCTCGCAATGTTACCTCAGTTTGTATAGCTACAGTAATTGGAATCACTGGTGCCAGGCTAAGGCTGCGGCTGGATGGAAGTGACAACAAAAATGATTTCTGGAGGCTTGTGGATTCCTCAGACATACAGCCCATTGGGACCTGTGAAAAGAAAGGGGGCATGCTCCAGCCTCCACTTGGTAAGTAATGAAGCTGCTGAGCAAATGTGTGGAGTATTGCTTTCTGAAAGTCAAATTTACCTTCTTGTCTCGGCAAATTCAATGGTATGAACATTTCACAAACCATTTCTTAATTGAAAAAGAGGTAAGTAAACTAATTTTGGCTAAATGAATTGTGGCTTTTTCTTATTTTTTCATTCTTCTGCCATAAGAATGACCAGTTTTGTTTGTTGTTTTTCTTAGTAGGCCCTTAATCTTAATGTGCCCCTTCTGTTAATGTTCCCTGACACACAGCCTGCCTTATGTGTGTGTATACAGTGTTTTGTTGCATGATGCCATGCACGCTCCTGTTGGGAGCCCTTGGAAAGAGGTGGAGAAAGCCAAGTTGCCCCTTTACTCTTCATCAGTGCATCCAAGCAGCTCACAAGAGGGCACTGTCTGCTACAGGCATGGGAAGTCTCGACAGGGCTGCTGGAGGCACACCCCTGCAGGGTAGTCAGGATGTTTCCTTGGGCACTCAGCGAATTGATTGTGTTCTAGAACAGGCAGCAGAAGCTGGTGCAAAATTGCAGCTTTCTGCTCTGAATTTTTACTCTGAGGTAATAAAAGCAACACTCCAGAGCTCTAGAAAACTGCAGGCTTAGACTGCAAGATATTCTCATTGCCTCAAATCAAGATATGTTCAGGAATGTCAGATCGGTTCATCATGGCTGGTTTGTGAGCGCAGTGAATGCTTGTGAACAAGATACAGCTTAGAAATATCATGCAGAACTTCTTTTGCCTTCCATGAGCAATATGAGTGACAACATTGCGTCTCCCCAAACTGAGAAATAGTGCTTGAGTTTAGTCTTACTGGGGAAGTTTATTAAGTAGAGAATCCTACAGAGCAATTCCTTGTTACCTGGTGAATGGTCAGAGGTAACTTTGACTAAACTGCTAGTGGTGGTAAAATGTGACATTGCCTTTCTTTGGTGTGATTGACCTGTATATTTAGATCTGCATTCTTGTACTGTATTTGTCAGTAGCTTAAACTTCTATGTATGGAAATATTTAAAGATTTCACAATGATCTGCAAATAGTTTTGTTTTTAAAAAGGAAGAAGAATAATGACCAAAATCTACCTGAACACTCTCTCCCCTGTTATCTTATGATCTTCTGTAATTTTTAGAAGATGCAAGAAGTAATAAAAATAATATATTGTAAAATAATAAAAAATTAACTGTATACAGAAATTGGTTGCTGCCACTTTTCCATCTTACGGTTATGAATCTAGTTCTGGTTTGGTGCCATCAGTAATTCTTAATTCTCATTGGAGGTTTAGTAAGGGGTAGGTATGCTTTCTTTCAGTAGCCTCTCAAAAAGCTTGTCATCCTGCTTTGGAAGCAACATCCAGTTTTTCTGTTTGAAAAATGAAGTGAAAAGTACCATTTCACTACAGTATGAATATTAATTTGCTTGTGGAGAGACAGACACAGAACAGTTGACATAACCATTAAGACATTTCACACAGATTATAAGGGTTGATTTTGTGCTCCTTCAGAAACACAAGAAAAGCAATTCAACCAGGGTGCCAGTGTAGGAAAATATTGCTTATGATAGATACATTTTGAGCCCAGAAGGGCTTTTTTCCCTTCTTTCCAATGGATATATAGAGGTTTTGAATGAAAACACTGGAAATTCCTGATACTGGGGAAAAAGTTTATTTTCTTTTTTTCCATGAAGTTTCTCAGTTTAACCTCTCTGAAGTTCCTGATACAATCCTCTAGAATGAATGAAGTGATACCAGTATAAAAAATGCAATAGTATACCTGTTCCTTCAGCTGCACACATGTACAGTGTTAAAAATACGGCTTCAGGAGCACAGCAGTTTTTAAGATGTTTCTAAACCAGAGTCATGAATAAAACAGCTCTGGTTATGTGTGATGGGGGCAGTTGATTCCTTAAGAAGAGAAACTTCCCATGACCATCAGTAGAAAGGTTGATGCCTTCTCCTTAGATATTGTTTCTTACTCTTAACCTGGTCAGGCTGCCTGCAGTGCAGTACCTAACAAGCAGCTGTTTCCCTGCATCCAGGCATGTAAGGTTTACCTGCCCTCTGAACAATTGCTGATTTTACAGGAAAGAATGTGAGTGCCACTGTTTTGGCCCTCCTGCCCTAGATTTTTCTAGAGATAGGCTGAATTCCAGCAATCAAACATACTGGCATACCTAGATAAATTTTTGAAAAAGCCTTTTTGGCAGTTTTACAGCATCATGTTCCTGGGTAAAGCTGGGAGCTAATTGGGTGTATAATTACCTCCTGTTAGACATTTAACCAATGGACTTTTTTTTCCTTGGTAGTAGGGAACCTTTTGGATACTAATGTTCCACTTTATCATAATAGCTAACTAAAATAGTTCCTCCTACCTGATTTTTACATGACTTTAATTATGCATGTTACATAAGGGTTTTGAGAAAGTGATTATTGCAGCAAAGTGTTCCTATTCCAGCCGTTCTTTTCCATAGGTGAGCATTTTGCTGTTGAGAGCTTAGTGTTCTGAGGAAATTATGTTGCAGATAGCATTTTCTCTGGTTTTACTAGGACAACTTAAAGGCCAAATGAAGTTAATTGAAGATGTTGTTTAGTTGTCACTCCTCTGTCTTGCTTATATATCTTTTCTGAGCTACCTGGCTGGGAATATTGTGTTTCAGTAACCACATGTGTTCAGGTTTTATAAAGACTCTGATATGAAACCAGGCCTGACAATCAGCTCAGTGGTCCCCAAATTATTACACTATTTATCACATAGAAGCTCTGCAGTAATTTAGGTGTTGCATAGGTAGTTTTGGCTTGAAAACTGTTTATTCTACTGAAGATAGCCTAAAGCTATGAGTTAAAGAACCACTATAGCATATAAGAATATTTTAGATGAATAAGTTATTTAACTGATCAAGAATTGCAGATATGTTCCACCTTTCTATTTACGGATTTTAAAGACAATTGTTAAAGATCAGTTATGAGGGAACTCATGAGCTCTTGGCAGATTATGGTGCTATTTGCTTTGTGGAAAAAATTCCCACTTGCTGTATTGTGTCTGTTTCGCTGCAGAACTGTTCCAGACATCTAACTGCTACAGAAGCAGAAAAAAATGTCCACTATGTTTGTTATCTTACTCATTACTTTAAAACATTCATTTGGAAAGCAAAGAAAGCAAAAGGATGTTTTGTTTGTTTTAACTTTTAACTGGAAAGTAGTTGATTGTAAGGGAAGATTATCTGGAGTAAGAAGGTTTTCAGCTAAACCTTTGTTCTGGTTGAATAAGGTAGTTAATCTAAACAAATCTGATTGTTCTTTATGATTTTTTTATTCACTTGTTAATGAAGAATAATAAAACAGACTGTCTGGTTTATATTTTTCAATATGATACATGATTTATTAAATTTATTTTTTTTGTTCACTTTTAGATATTTTTTGTTTTTATGGCTATTTATGTATTTGTTTTACTGACGGAGGGAGAAAAACCAGTTGCGCTAGTTTTTGTCTGTGGTTTGGTGAAAGAATAACAAGATTCTCAAAAATATAAAAGTATCTTCTCAATAAATGAGCTAGAACCTGAAGAGAAAGCTAGGTGCTAGTGCCAGCTAAGTCCCACTGGACCAGAGTCTCTGTGGGACAACCTAATGGTCTCCTGTACTGGGACTTGCATATCATTAAATCCTAAAAATTAATCTGTAATACCTGATGTTATGATGAGTGATTTTGTAGGCAAGTTATTCAGAATGGAAATGAATCTCACAGCTTTCTGCAGCTACAGGGACCATGTTCTTTTCTTCTTAGCTACTTCTATTTCAGCCAAGTCTGAAATACAGTGAATGAGGCATTAGTAAAACAGACGCTATAACCTTTTTCTTCTCTTGTATTTTACAAACTGAAAGTAGGGCCATTTGTTTGGGGTTTTTTTGTCCTCAGGGTTCCAGATGAATGCATCCTCTTGGCCAATGTTTCTCTTAAGAACTCTCAATGGAGCTGAAATGGCACCTGCAGCATTCTTCAAGAAGGTGAGGAGAAAGGCATTTCTAGTAAACAACTTCTATCAATTGGTCCACGGTTGCATTTTTTAATGAGGAAGCTAAGATATTACTCTGTTGTCTGCAGCAAAGACAGGGAAGGCAAGACTGTTATTTAAAATTACTTTGAACTGGATTGACAGAAAGGAATCTGCTTCTAGTCCATAGAGAGGGACATTTCTTTTCTGAGCTGAGACTTCAAAGTATGGTGTGCTATTTAGAAAAATTGTATTTGCTCATTTTTTTGTCTCATGGATTGTAAATAAAATGCATATCATATTTCTTAACAGCACTGTAGTCATGTGAATGTGCACAGGAGTAAAAAAAATTTAATAGAGAATGAGACCCACTGGAATTAGAGTAGTGCTTGGAAAGGTTTTTTTAAACATTTTCATTGGGCACACACTCATCATTTAAAACGTAATGAGAAAATACTTGAAAATAACAGAAAAAGCCATTTGCTTTTTAAAACATAGCTCGAGTAAGTTACTGTGAAATATGGAAAATGATATAAAAATAACAGTAATATTTAAATGACTTGGTTCAGTTTTTGGTTGAGATGACCCTATTGTCATACTGAGTGTGTTGTTTTTGGATACTGTGAGTGATACTGACAAGTATGTCAGCAAATCAAACAGTTGGGTTCAGGCCTGCAATCACATCACTTGGTGTTAATTTCATATAATTATAATTTTTTTTAGATAAGATAATATAAATTTTCTGAGGCATGATGAGCCATGTTTCTCAGTGCTAGCCTGCAGCACATCTGAGATGTGCTTGGATAATAAAGTTCTTGAGGATGAGGTGGTAATTTGTGTTCTGTTAGATCACAACTCCTGCTGTGGAGGTACGCTTATGCCAGTCACATTCACTTGATTTTTGTTTTTCTTTTGTCCACTTGGAATTGGTCTAAGGCCAACTGAGTTAACAGAGGCCTATAAATAATGTCCAATGCTAATGAATTTTTCATGGATTAATTGAGAGGTAAAGCTTTTACCAGACAGTTATCAGTCCCCAGAAATATCCATGCGCTGCAAACCTCTTCTTTATTAGCATGTAATAATTTCATTTTAGTGTCTTGGCTGTCTTACTGCCCAGACATAATGTATTGGTTGCAACCTATTGCTTATGTAAATACTTTTATCAGGGTCTTTCTGTCATGGAGAATTTTGCTAATTACCCCAGCTGTGTTTGGGGGAATAGCATGAGGATTTTTTGTAGTGCAGAAGAGCAAAGGCAAATTTGAAATATTAATAAGTTCCCTTGAATGTGTTCCATAACTTCCTGAGAGTAGTGACTATAAGTAGTAAGAATGTTAAGGAAAAATAAAGGTCTGTTACTTAGTTTTGGGTTTTTTTTTTCATGAGGCCATAGAAATACAAATATTCTACCATGCTTATTTTTGTAGGAACCACCAAAACCTGTGCCAAACTGCTTTAAAGTTGGAATGAAACTTGAAGCTATAGATAGAAAGAACCCATACCTGATTTGCCCAGCAACCATTGGAGATGTTAAAGGAGATGAAGTTTTTGTTACATTTGATGGCTGGAGAGGAGCATTTGACTATTGGTGCAGGTGTGATTCTCGAGATATTTTCCCAGTCGGATGGTGTAGCTTGACAGGAGATGCATTACAACCACCAGGGAACAATGGTAAGATGACTAATAATATTGCTTAATTGTTTTTCTCCTCAATTACAGCAGAATTTTAAAAACCAGCTGGCTGTATGCAGATAAGACTGAAGATTTGATTTGTGAGTAGCAGACGAGGATGAAATGTTGTTGAATTTTCTTTATGTAGCGTAAAGCTAATAGAAATTGCTGGAAAACAACTTTTGCCTGTTCATAGTATCTCTGGGAACATATTTTATTTAATACTGTTAGGAGGATTTCTGATGACCTCTAATTTTTGTGTGCTTGTAAAGAATCTTGAACGAGATTTGCTGTTTGTATTATTGATAGATACATGCTCCTGTTTCGTGATACTAATATATTAGCTGCTGCAGCTCTTTATGTTATGCTAACTGCTAAGTAAAGTAAAGTAGTCTTTGCTTCTGTGATGATTGCAGGTCTAAATTATATATTTAGTGTTTCTTCTTTCATACTCAGAAAATTCTGTCTTGTAGCTGCCTATTCTAAATGCTTTGTCATCCCCTTGCCTTTAGGGATGTTTGTTGATCAGATGGTAGTGTCTCTAACTAATGGCCACTTTATAATGAACAACTCTCTGCCTTAGAAAGAAGAGAAACAGCATGAAGAGAGGTGTAATCCCTTTGCTGCTCTGGTGACTGCTTGCCAGGTTTCTGTACTGTAAGACTTTTCTGTCAAACTGTTTGAGCTTTTCTATCCTCATCCCATACAAATTTGTCAGGAAGAGAGGTTTTGAAGGAGAGCAATCATATTTTAAGTAATTTCTTTATTAACCAGAATAATTTGTTCTCTGTGAGAATTTTCACAGCTGGTGTTATGTGAGTAAGGAACAAGTAGATTGGTGTCACAGAACTCTCACCGGAAGTAGGAGAGGAACAGAAGCAAGAAGACAAGAAATTAGTGATGTTTCCTGCATTTCCATCCCCATTGTTTTTCTTAGTCTTTCGCTAGCAGATCTAGGACTGTATGGAAAATCTAATTAGAATTAGTAAGGGTACCTCTGCATCCCTGTTCTCACCTGCTAGTCTGAAGTTGGTGCCAGGGGTATAGTACCTGGAATCGAGTTTAGTCCATTCTGACAGATTTCAGCAAAGGAGTAACTATGTGTGTAGCTGTACTGTTCAAAACAATCTGCTGGTACAAACCTGCAGTAAGAGGGAAGGAGAAAGTCAGGTGAGTACGATGTACATTTGATCAGAAGTCATCTAATAGGTACCACACTGACCTTAGTCTTAATGTTTCTGTGCTCCCAATCTCTAAAGTGTCTTTCTCAGCTTCTTCAGGGTTGACCTTTTCTTTGGAGATCATGAATGAGATGTGTTATTACGCTTAAGTTAGTTATTTCTTTACTGTGAGAGGAACAGATAGCCCAGAAAAGTTCCGGAGTCTTCCTTACTGGAGATATTCCAGAGCTGTCTGGACACAATCCTGTGCCATGTGCTCTGGGGTAACCTTTCTTGAGCAGGGAAGTTGTACCAGATGACCCACTGTGGTCCTGTCCTGGTTTAGAGCAAATTTGGGAGGAAACCTCTGAATGGGGTCCCTCCAGGGAAAGGGAAGAAAAAAAAAANCTCTGATAACAAACCCTGCACTTCTTCTTTCCCCCTGCTTCACTCCTGGAACCAGTCTTAAAGTTGGAGAATTTAATATTCAACACCAACAGAACAGACGATTTGGGGATACAGGCATCATACAGTCACCCCAAGACAGGTCCCCTCCAACTTGACCCATTCTGTAGTACACAAGAGGGGCTGTGTAAATAAGTGGCATAGAATTTTTAGAACGTATTTTTGGGACAGTTTAGATTACTGAGTCCAATTTAATCTTCTGGAAAGAAGAGTATTAAATTGTTTAGTCTACTCCAATTTCAGTGCTGGAAAGCCAGCGATATTTTGAGGTAAGACATACCTCAGTAATCAGGCAAGAATTTTTTCTTGCCTGATTAGTGCTTGATAGAACTCAAGGTTGTTTGACAATAAGTAAAGCTGGTTATGTAATCCAGTTCTTCATGTAATAAACCAAACAAAATATCAAATAGATATTGAAATATCTCTCCAGGTGGGATAATATTGCATTGTAATGAGAAAACATTAGGCATTAATAAAATCTACTTTTAAGCAAGGTTCTTACTGACTTGTAGTTAAAACTGAGAATTTTGGACACGGAATAGAAACTGAGTGCAGAGAGGTGCAGGCTGGAGTGTTTATTTTTGATTCCAAAAGTGAGCCCCAAGTGAACTTCAGTTTTACTGAAATTGTGTATTCATTTTTTCTCTATTCTGAGCACAAATAATTTGTTATCTCTATTTTGCTTTGTGTTGTTATTTTTATTTATTTAATATTTTATGTTTGTATGTGTTATACACACTTGTTGAATTTACATATCTGGATGAAATATTTTTTGCTCTGAGGTTAGATTTTTCACTGGTTTTTGATCACTGTTGAGCCGTTAAAAGAACTGCAATGACAATCCTTTATTAAGATGTAAATAATAGTTTCAAGAAGAGTGTAATCAAGTCATTTCAATTCAGAAATATGATGATGTCAGGATTCCTCATTATGTCACACTAACACTGACTACTTTTGTTAAGGGAGAAGATATGACAGGATACCACATTGCAGGGATTTGCTTGGAATATTGAACTGTTATTCTGGTCTGGACCTTTTTCCTGCTGGTTACCTCAGTATTTCTGGCTTGAATTTCTGCAACAGAAAGTGAAAATAATTGACTTAAGAGTGGCTTGAATTCCAGAGTGAATATGAAAAGTATTCTTGATTTTTGTAAAGCTGAAAGCATTTAAATGTGTTAAATCACTACTTAGATGGTGAAAAAAAAAAGCCTGAGATTTTAGTGAATATGCAAAGCCAATATCCTGGGCTCTAAGTATGAAAGCAATAAAGGGTACTTTAAATTTCATTCATACCTAGGACAATAATTTCCTGCCATGAGGTGTATTTTGGAGTCTAATTTATCCTTTTGAAAGGGAGATAAAATGCAGCAAATTAGGGAAATTTTTATTTCAACTGTCTACTGTCTTAGCCTTTTAGGATGCCCAGAGAGAATGTAGGACCTCTGCCATGGGAAATGTTTAAGAACAGGCTTCTAGGATGTGGGGGAGTTTATTCAGACCAGATTATGTATTATTTTTGCTCTTTATAACTGTATCTTCTGTACCTCTCATTGGTGTTAGACAGCTCAAAAGCTAAGATAAAAGATAATATAGAGATGTTAGGTGAAAAGTTGTTTTGGACCAACTGTTGACAGCCTTCAGGTCCTAGTATTTGTGTTTATGTTTTGTCCTTATCAGAAGATGTGACTTCAGTGGACCTGGCTGGATGTGTGCACAGTGGTATGAAATGTACTATTCAATATTTATACTATCAGAAGCTGTGCTTAGCTAATATTGTAGTTTATGTCATTAGAAATATCTCGATAGTACTGATTGGTTATGTATGGTTTGATTTCAGTGCTTGATATTGGCTTGGCCTGCTGCCTCAAGGTTAATATTTTAAGGATGCAGTAGATTGTTTTCTCTGTGTCTCTGGGTAATTTAAATGCTTTTAGAGATGACTAGTTACACATAAACAGTGTTGTGAAAAGTACCTAATGAAAAAAATTGTCATAGTAGTGTCTATGCTGGACCAGTCTGAAGGACTATCTGCTCTTGAAGGCATTCTCATCTTCTTGAAAGCAGATGTCTGAAGAAAAGCATAAGCATATAGGAGACAGGTTTGCACAAGTATTCCTAGTATCTGTCCATCTACAGCCCAGCACCTTCTAAACCCAGAATAATGCTTTAATGCTGATTACCTTCTCAGGTACTCAGCATAAAAGGGGAGGAACTTGATCTAACCTGTTCTATTATATACTGGAGCCATCTGAACTTTTAGCACCTACAACATAAGGTGTTCTTTACTTGAGTATATTTTTTGTGGAAAAGGAGATACTCCTTTTCCTTGCTGATAGTTTCATTTGTTTTCATTGATTTCCTGTACTAAAACAGGTTCTTGTACCTCCAGTACTTTTACAGGAAGATTTTGGTTTTGTTGTTCAGGGATCTGTTTTATTCTTCTGGCCACCCTTGTTCTTCTTTACTGTTTCCTTTTCACTTTTCACAGCATTTTGAGCCACTGGATCCAGAAGTGCACAATATATGGAAACTTAGTGACATAGTGGTGCCTTCTGTTATGTTTTTGTTCCTCTCATGATTATTCATTAATTGGTATTTGGGATTTTTGGACTTTTACTAGTACTGTGTGCTTCCTTGGAGTGAGTATGAATGCAAAAAAAAAAAATTCAGTCTTGTTGCTTTAGTCTTAAATTTTGCATTTTCTTATTCTGAAATTTGGTCGTCTCTTGGGTCCATGTAACTTCTGCTTTTGATATACTTTAAGAAGGCATTTAAAGTTTTATGTCTTTTGCATCCTTTTTTTATTCACTATTTTTTCTAGGCCAAATATGTAGTACTTTTCTATTTAACCACAACAGATTGTAATTTTTACTTTACTCAGTTGAATAATAGAAATCTATCGCTATACCCAAGAACATTCTTCATACTTTTGTATTGCTCTGTAGCTCATTGTATTTGAGACTTATGAAGTAGGTAGCAGGTGACTGGAGATTGTCAGAACAATTTCTATTTGCTGTTTCTGTATAAATTCATTTTACTATTTAGTTATTACATGTAAATGGCAGTTACTTAGGCAACCCACCTTTTTATTTATAATAGAAGTAAAACCTTTTCCATAAAAGAGAGAAAACAAAAGAATGACTAAGGGACAAGCCATGTGGGAAACAAGTAAGTAGTTTCACCTGCTAAAATTGATTTCAGTATTAAGTAGTATCTATCATTTAGACATGAACAGCATCTGGAAAGAGAGGGATCAGTTTATACATATCCATGATTCCCCCAGCCTTATGAAGCTGGATTTTTGAAGGATAAAGGTGATGCAAAGAACTCAAAAAGTTGGAACTGCTCTCTGCGCTCTAAAAATTTGGGAGACCAAAGGAAGATGATAAAAATAATTAAAAAAAAACAAACCAAAACCATAATACACTGTAGCTTTTACCCTTAGTAATATTTCTTCTTTCCCTCTCCTCTGTCTCCTCCTCTTCCATACCCTGTGTCCCCTCATTGCTTTTCTCCTAATTTAGTGCATTTATTGTCAGTAAGAGCAATCTTCTTTCATTATGCTAATCAGCATGTTGATATTAAAGGTCTCTTTCTAAAACTATCTGTAGCAATAATAGTAGTACAGGCTCAAGCAGAGATTTAAAAGTATTTTATTTGTCTATTTTATCATTTATTAGTTTTATTTAGTTTTCAGTCATGTTCTCAATGTTTAATTTGTGCAGATTTTACCAAGCTAGATACTAGAGATGGTCTTCTCTGTTGCTGATGAAATTAAGTGAAAATAGCTATATTCTGTTTTCAGCTCAGTTGTGCATAAATGTGCAACATTAATACAAAGCCAAATAAAAAGTATTGCCCTATTTGCTGATGAAACAGAAGAAGTGTTGAAACTTTAGACAGAGCTACAATTAAATCTGTGAACGCTCTGTGTTTAGAGAACCCAAAAAAATCGGATAAGCATGGTAATTAAGTTTCATTAAAGAAAAAATGGTGAAGTGGTACAGTTTCATACTGCTGGAGGTTTTATTTTTGTGTCAGTGCAGCCAGCTTCTCTTCATGAGCAGATCACAGTAGTTAAATCAGGCACACACAGTAAGCAGATTTATGCTGTCTTCAGAATTGTACATGAAAAACTCCTCAGTGCTTCAGGCTAAAACCTGATTTGCCACATTCTCTCAAATGTTAAGCTTTTTTTTTTTGGTATTAATGTTTCTTGACATCTTGCAGCAAGGCTTGGATAGTGTTGCTACAGGGCAGCAATCACTTAAGAAAAATAAAGGTTTTGCCTTTCCCAAAGATGTGACCTTAAATTTTATGTCTGGATTCCTCATCATCTTACCGTGTTTATTTATAAGATAATTGTAATTTTCTTGTATATTTGAAATACTCCAGCACATGTATTTTTGACTACTACATGGATTTTTTTTATTTGCTCTTGTTTGGGTCGGCACGTATTTCTAAATATATATACTCTAAACAGAAAGTTGTACTACTGTACAGACCTCCCACCTGCAGCTTGAGTAATAGAAAACCCTACTCCTGTGGGGACTAAGCAGTAAAAAGTTACTAACCTAGTTGTGCCAAGCCACAGCAAATGGTTGTGGTGCCCTACTAGTTGATGGGATTGAATGGATATTTTCCAAGTCTGTGTTAATAGATATAAGCTGTATTCAGAGTGTCAGTGTTGTCATTGAGATGCTGAGATAAAACAAATTGTGGCATTGTACTGTCCATGCTCTGTGTGTCTTTTCTTCTTCCCCAGAAGTTTGTTGCTTTTTATTGTCTCATTTTGGGCCCACGTTTCATGCTTATGCTATTTGGGGAAAAATAACGGCAAAACCAGGGCAGAATCAGTAATGATTGGGTGTAAAGTCAGGTTGTTAAATTTGTACCCAATGTGTACAAAAAGCTGGGCTTTGTCAGGCTTATTGACAGATTCATCATCAGCACATCTACGTTAACTCCAGGTAATTCAAGTTGATGCTGTTTTGATAGTTTGAGTTATTTGCTTGCTCTCTTCCTTGTCAGTAGCTTTCTTCCTTCCTTCCTTCCAGATTATCAATCAAATATAGGGTTGGTTTTTTTTTAATTTGTCTGGTTTGGGTTTTTTGCTAATGTGGTTGCAATGGCAACGCTTGTTGAAGGGTGAGACTAGAACCTAGCTTTTCACAGTTCTTGGTTTCTGAGGACTAACTGAACAGATCTTCCAGGAGTCTTTCTTTTGTTTTGCCTGTACCCCCCCAAGTCCCACATGTCCCCTGCCCCATCTTAGCTTGTAAAAGTTGGGTTTTTTTGGAAGTGATGTGTCTTAATTTGGAAGCAGTGGGTTTTGATGGATCTTGAATGGTATTTTCAGTGGTTGGTTCTTTAAAAGTGGCTTGCCTACCTCTTGAAAATGTGGAAGACTGGGAGTGGGAGTGAAGGACTGAGGGACTGAAGGTGCTACAGTGTTGTCTGGGGAAGTCACTGGGAGAAGAATGCTTTTTCTTTTATCCATTTTTGTCTTACATTGCTTGGCAGCCTCCATTTTGCCTTTCAGTTCTGTGTAAGGTAGGCTAAAAATTTTTGCAGAAGGCAGAGACTTTTTATTTTTTTATTATATTGGTAACAGAAACTAAAATCTAGAAAGAAGATTTCAAGCTGTAGTGTCCATATCCTGCCAAGGTGGATGTTAAAGTTTCCAAGTGTGGTGTTGCTTTTTAGATAGCAGAATAACGACTTATAACTGATTTTGTATCATAGCAACATATCAATTAGTATCTCACAGCTACCTCATAACCAGAAGTAATCCAAACAGATAGGAAGAGGTGGAATGTGTTACAGATAGTTATGCTTTTGTATGGCTCTGTTGTTCAATTGAGACATAAGGACATAAATTTTTATAATCCTTGGCAGTAAGCTGTTTTGAATAATTGCTAATCTTTTCCACTTTCTTTGCCAGTTGTCAGAACTATCATAATAACTGACTGTATTAAAGAAGGTTAATTTTGCAGTTAAAACTCCAGGCTAGAACTCAGGAGATATGTTTCCATTACTTCTCCTGTGGAATGCTCACATGGATTTAGGGTAAATTGCTAAATCTCTTTGCCTCATTTTTTTTGTCTGTACATGACAGAAAGGCCAAGCTTTTATATTCTCAGAAGAACTTTGGGTTTATATATTTGGGGGGGGGGTGCATAGGAACAATACTACAGTACAAATATAATAATTTCTGTCTTGAAAGAAAGCCTGGTTTTAAAAGTGAACTACCCTTTTTTACTGGCCTGATTGGTTCACAGAATGCATAGCAGTGAGTCCCTACCTTGCTTTTTGTCATTTCCCATCAGCTGTTTTAAATCTTGTCTCATAATTGCTGTTCTGTGACACTAACTGAATGGGAGATTTATAATGTTTAAATATTACAAACCTTTTTCCCCCTGCTTTCCATAAAAACATGGAGTGATACTGTCACTGCTGATTATTTGGGGGAATTTTACTAATTAGAATTGCATGAGAATTCAGGCTTTTGAGCTGTCATCTGTTCCATCCCCTTCCCGAGTACTGGAGGTTTCAGTAGCTTCATATTTCACAGTTGTCCTAAATATCTTATTATTCTGGCAAGAGATCTTGGAGATAACATTCTGGGGTCAAATTCTGCCTGTGTCTGGGCAGTTTTTCTGCTTCTGCAAGCAGAACTTGGCCCTCATATAAGGTGTAACCTTTTGGGTTCTTTTCATGCAAATGAGCTCAGTTGATTGCAGTAGATCTGCTTGTTTCAGTGAGAGCATGAGTTGTAGCCATGCATCTCCAGGTTGTGAGTTCCAAGATACAGGATTTGGGGTTTCTCTTACATTAAATGCAAAGTTTGCAGATGTTGGGATTCTCACAGAGTGGTTTGGGGAGGAGGGGGAGAAGGAATGTTTTGAAAGAGAAGTATTTGAAAGTATGAAAGCTGTGAGTTGCTTGAAGGGCTATATACCTACCTATAGCCCACACAAACAGGGCAGTATGGCTACAGCTCTGTGAACTTTGAAAGCTCTGCTTAGTTGCTAACATTTCTATGGTAAAGTATATCTGTGTAGTGTGACCTCAGTTCTTCTGTTATTGAGGGTGCCTGTACAGGTTTTGGCTCTAAACAAGATAGTTGGGAAAGAAAGCCCATCCCATGCCTGGAACCGGAGTGGTGGATATTTGTGTAGATGAGCAACAACACAAATGCTTGATTTTGTTTGTGCAAATGAGAGGGCCTTTGTGATGCAAAGCAGCATCCTCAAAAGGCAAATGTGCTTTTTGGTTGTAAATATCCCAGCTAAATACTGCAGTAATTGCAAGCAGAGCTTGGCATTTTTCCTCTCTATTCTCTTCATCGTTATATTTTAACAAGTTCTCATGAGACTATTAAAATGTCTTAGTTTTTGGAACATGTGGCCTAGTGGGGATAACTCTGTCTACAGATGCAGTGGGTTGGCAGCTTGATTTTGCATGTCTTTTCATTTCCCCCCAGATCCTGTGACCCAGTGTAACCTTTGGTCTCCCTCTGAAGGCCGGGGTGAGGGAAGTATGAGCAGGTGACTGATGATCACTGTCAATACAGCCTGCAGACAATATGGGAATTACTTTAGCAGTCCCACTCCCTTATGCTCCCCCCATCCTCTCTTAAATCAACAAATGCAAATAGCAGCTTCCTCATTTGCTGCTATCTCTGGGAGTCTGCCCAGGCAGCATGGGCTTTGTTGCAGTCCTGCCTATTAAGGAAAGCAGCTTCAGCCCTAGACAGAAGGAAAAATACCAAGTGAGACCTGATTCCCCCCACCCCCTTAATGGTTAATACTGCTCATATTTGGTCCTCTGGCATATACAGGTAGGAAGATGCTGAAACAAGGTAGTGCTTGATGCGTGTGGTTCAAGAGGGCAGCATGAAGTGGCTGGAGCTGTCTGCATTGTTGCTCTTTGTCCGGTAAATGTCCTTCTGGAAGGGAATAGGGATTGCCCAGTGTACAAAACTCATACTTGTGCTCCTAGAACCTGTTGACTTGAAAATAGTGTATATTTAACAACAGCTGTGTCTTTACTGTGTGAGAATAGAAATGCATTTCCTAGATTTCAGCATAGGCAGAAACAAAGAATTTGTTAAACAGCGTTTCTTTACATGGTCATGATTGTTTTGTTCTATGCATAGTTGTGTGGCACAAATAAATTAAAATAGCTGCATTTTATATTGTTGTAAGTATAATACAATATGTAGTATTGTACAGCATACAGTTGAGATTGCTTTGCTTTCTAGATATACAGCTTAACGTGAGTTGTCATTCAGCAATTCAGGAACATAAGAGTAATGCTGTAGCAGCATTTGGTTAAAATTCTGTTCATCTTATTTTAAGTTGTCATTGCATATGAAAATAGGTTTTGGCATACATAAATAAAAGGAAAGTGATCACTTTGTACATCCAGAAGGTGGTCCTTCGCAGATACCTAGGGATATCAGGTCTGCATTTGGTTGCAACCAGCCATAATAAAGAGATTTCTTCTGAATTTCCATTTAGGAATATTAGATTAGTAACTGAACCAGGCAAGGAGCAATGTATGTAAATACTCCTAGTGCTTTAGAAATGTGTGTCAGTAGTATTTGTATTTTATAAGAAGTCTGTGTGCAGTGTGTATTTCATCTTACAGTGACATTTTCTATTGCAAATACTTAAACAATTAACTCCTGAATAAAGATATACAGAGTTAAAGAAACAGTTGTAAAGCAAAGTGCTGGACTGTTAAGTTGAATATGATTCATAGAGCTAGACATTTAAACTGTTACTCAATCTTTAACTATTTTATTTTTTCAATCTCTCATTTCAAAAGTATCTTCCTGTTTTATTTTTTGTTTTACTTGCTTGACAGAAAGCTTCAATATACTAATATTTTCAGGGAAGAAATATTCCAGAAAAAAAATCCAGAATTAACAGCCCCCTATGCTGTACTTCCAGTCTGAATTAGTGCTTTGAATCAGGCAATGGTGACCAACACAGTCAAAGCCTGCTTTAACTCTAACTTGCAATACTTCTCTAAGTTATGTTGCATTAAGTTTATGGTATTTAAGGTTAGGGTGAATCACATGAGTTTTACAATCAGCAAGACGCAAAAGGCTGTGATAGGGGCAGTGTGACACGAGAAAATGGTCTGATTTTAGTGTAAAGGTTTCAAATTATTTCAAATATGCTGTGTGTTTCTTTCCCATACCTCTCAACAAAGGTGGTTTGATATCAAAAAATTTTCCTGTTTCATCTTCTACTTACCTGTCCTGCAATTTATGCATCTATCTGCCTGCCAGGAGTTGGCCAACAGAATTGAGTATTTGTTGGCCACAGGGACTTAGTATTTGCTTTTTGTTGGTTACAGGTGCTGCTGTAGCAGTACATCTTTTCATTGAGGATATGTCCTTATGTTCTCTTTGGCATCCTTTTGATATTCTAATCTGTCTGTTGGGAAGGGAATTGTTAAAATAAAACCATCATTTTTTCTGAGAGGGGTGAGTTGGGTGGCAAAGACCTGTTCACTAGGAAGTTTTAATTGAATGAAATCTGGTTACATCTTAAAGTCTCACACTAGATTATAATGCTGTCACATCATATGCATATTGGAACATCCAAGTAGATATCTACTGGGATCCATATTGGATTGGGATGGGAGATTAACCCATCTCATGGGGGAAAATCAGTGTTAAGAATAAAGAAAAATTATGCTTTGTGTTTGATTTTTGGAATCCCTTCTTCAAAATGGCACCAGATAGAAAAATATGAGTATAGTTATGTGAGCTTAACTTTCTAAACCAGCATCTCAGACAGATGCTCTTTAAAGACATTTTGCCTGTCATCAGTTTCTTCTTGTCACTGGGATGATATTCTTTGCTGCTCAAAGTTGTTTCGTAGCTCCCTAGAAGTAGTTTGCATGTCTTGTAATTGTGGAAACTGCTCTTAGCAGAAAAGAGATATTTTATAGGCTGTATAATTTGTGAAGTATTTTTGAAGGCCTTCTTGATTAATGGCATTTTATAAATATTGTAATTCAATTGTGGGAAGCATTTATAAGGTGAGTGGATTAATTCTTGGGGTTTTTTTCCCAATTTTTATTTGAATGTTTTTCTCTTAGGAAAGTCCCTCTAAAAGAATGGGTACAAAGAGTTCTCTCTTTGGCTTCAATGAATTTTATAGTTTCATGCCAGCCACTTAAGTTCAAAGTAAAAAGTATATTCATTTTACAATGTAAATTGTGCAGTACACTTTTATTTTTTTTAAGCCTTTGTTAGAAAAGTTGCTTTCCATTGTTCATTTTGAGGTTTTCCCCCCCTTCCCTTTTGTTTTTGTTTTTCCTCAGTTTCCATTACAAAGAGCAGTGCAAAAATCCAATCTTCCCCTTCCAAAGTGACCCGGCGTTCAATGCAGTCTCCACAGAAATCTGCTCCAGTACCAGCGCAGCGGGGCAGGAAACCAGGTCGGGGCAAACCCCCTGGACAGTCTCCAGTTCCCAAGAAGGGCAGGTCTCCTAAAAATATTCCCTTGACAAAAAGCACCTCTCATACTGAAAATCTTAAAACAAGGAAAAAAAGTTTAAAACCTGGAAAAAAGGTTAGTCTTTATCTACTATTTTACTTTATATTGCGAAATTTTGTAGTGAGATTTTTTAATTTTTATTACTTAATTTTCTGTCTTCTCTTCAGCCTTCAGGGCTTTACTGTTTTCAGCAACTGATTACAAGCAAAAATTCAGAATAGCTTTTCTGGAATATTTTAGTATAAGATCCTGTGGATTATTTTATTCCCAAACAAGATTACTGTTTTATTTATGGCTGAGTAATTGCTGTTGAAAAAATCTATTCTGCAATAGAGAGACAGGGAAGCCTTTAAGCTTTATAGTTTGGGTTAGTTTGTTACTGAACCATATATATAGCTTGCAGTTTTTGGTTTTTGGTTTTTTTTTTTCAGGTTTAGAAACAAGGAATTAAAAACAGCGAGGGCTTTATTGCGTAATTTAGGTTTCTTAAGCATACAGCTGGATTTGCCAAATGAATCTCATGGATACCCCCTAATCCTGAAGCTTCTAGCATGAAGGAGGAAGCTTCTTTTTCTCTTGATGTGGGCCTAATTCTGCCCTGGTCTGAAAGGCATGATGCCTTTCTCCCTGCCCATCTGAGTCAGACCTGGAGTGTTGGCAGCTCCTCCAGCTTCAGCTCTGGTTGAGTGGTTTGGTCAGGTACACATTGGACCTGCTGTCCCCTCACCTCACTTCCTGCTGCCACTGACACCAGTGCTGGCAGATGAACAATCTCCGAGTGAGCCTGTTCTGGCAGCTCAGCTGGTAGGCAGCACAGCATCCATCCCTCCTACTTCCTTCTTTGTCTGCTCAACCCCAAAAAAGCACAAATGCTACAGCTGCTGCAAGGAAGAATAGGATCACAGCAGGGCAGACTTAGGGCAATTTGGATTGCCATGGAAGTACAGTCTGTTTTCTGAGTCTTGCTCATGCACAGTAGGCTGTCCAAGAAGAGTAGCAATCCTGTAATGCCTTTCCTCAGGCAATTTGAGTCTGTCCTTGTGCTCCTTCCTGCTTGCATCACTAGTGAAGAGGTGGGGAGCAGTGCTTTTTCCTGGTGTTTTTTAGGGGGTTTTTTGGTGTTCATTCCCCTTTCCTCCCCACAAGAATTAAAAAGTAGTTGTTTTAGGGCTTTTCTCCTCCAGTCAGTATCAGTGTGGGCGGTGGGATCTATTCCTAATGATGCATGGAAAGAAGTGGAGTAATGGCAAGGTGGGGATTCTCCCTTCCAGTGACTGTGCTGGTCAGTGTGAAGTGCTAGTGAAGGAACTTATTAGAGCATAGCTGGAAGCTCTAGTATGAAACTGGAAGCAGCACTTTGTTGAAATGATGATCACAAGATAAATAATTTTGGGGACCATAAATTGAGAGCTGAGCACTCTTCTCTGCTGCCTGCCCCTTGCAGTCAGACATCCAAACTGGTAGGCGACTGATGGAATTGGTCTCCAGTTTTGTTCCTCTCTTACTTGGTATACAAAAATTCACAGCAATTGAGATTAAAGAGGAGAAAGGTGCTCCTATCCAGGCTTAGCTGGTGGGTGGGGTGTTCTTCATAAGTCTGGATGGGGCTTTAAAGGACAGCATTGAACACAGGACTGTTATATCTTAAGGCTTTATTCAGGTATGGCAGGATGTGCACTTTGCATTCTAGCTCTTATTAAAAAGAAATCAAGATACTTTATCTATGTTTTGAAACAGTAGTTGGAGGCACCGTGCCATTAGAAGAGGCTTCTGGGCCCTAGGTGTCTGAAAGTGTCTGCTTGGAGTATTTTTGACACCTGGTTTGTGTGAAGTGCTTGGAGGTGCTCTTTGGGGAATGGGTGTTAGTGCTGACATATCCTGTCCTGAGGCAGAAAATCTGAGGTACCTGTGTGCACTCCTGATTTCCTCTGTGGGACCAGGCAACAGAGAGGTTTTGCAAAATCTAGGTTTGATACACCTAATTTGGGTTTTTTGCCTTGTTAACTTTAGCATTAAAAATTTGAAAAATTAGCTCCTTTTGAGAATTCACAGAAGGCTGTTATTGCTTTGTTAAGTGGTTAAATTGCCAAGATGTTATACATATGTGCAAACTTTTCTTTGGACTATTACACCTGTTAGCATAAGGGTAAAGAGAGGAAATGGGGCTTTGTGGGAGTTCTGCAGACAGGGTGTGTCTGACATGAAGTGCAGCCATACAGCCTGTACACCTCACAGTATGTATGCAAATATGCAAGTGGTATGTGCCTAGAGGCTTGAAAAAGGCTTTTTTTCTTCCACCCACCCCCCTAGACTAATGCAAAAAAACCTCCCTCCAGATGTTGCACTAAATGGTTGTGCTTCAAGTGTGAGCTGGCTATTTGGTGTATTTTGGGATATTGGTATCTGCCTGTCTCTCTGCAGAGTTGTTTGAATTTCTTTGCCCCTTTAGGTTTTTATGCTTCAGTATTTGTCATTTTGCAGATACTAACTTTTATTATATAGCTAGAGATGTTGAGCTGTTGCATCATTTTTCTCCTTTGTTTAAAATTTTTCTGAGTTCTATAAGTATAAGATGCATGTTGGATTTTGTTTTTCATTTGTTTCTCACAGCTTGCACTGTATGTTTTTACTCTTCCATAATAAAGAAGAAACCTCTGTACATCTCTTGCATTATATTTTAAAAGTACACTTACATACACTTTACATAACAATGCAAAGAATTCCTTTCAGAATTTCTTGAGGAAACCCCTTGGTATGAGTGTGGGTACTAGCCCTAAATTCAACCCCATAAAAAGAGTTTTTAAGCATTACGCTGGTGAAGTTGTCCTGGTGGTTACAAGCTGTGAGCCCTGCTCTCTGTAGGCAGACAGAGCTGGTGTGCCGTCCCAGCTGGCAGGGGCCAGCCAGCCCCAGCCACTGTGCCCAGCCCTGCTGGGAATGTGGCCTGTCTCATGAAACAACAGGGCTCTGGGCTTGCAGCTGGCTGCCTGTCACTGGGGAGGTTGCAAAATGCGAGCCTCAGCTGAGCAAGCATAACATGCTATATTCCCTTCTGAGGGAGAAGGTAGGAAACAGCCAGCTAGGCTCACCACATGTGTGCATTGGTGTGGAGATTGGATTGGTGTGGAGAGTGGATGGTTCCTCTTAGGTTAGTGTTTGTATTTTGTTTTCATGCCTCCATTTTTCCCCATTTCCTCATATTTTCCCTCAATTTAACTGCCCATTTTTGGTAGCATGGTTAAAGAAAACTGTCCCCTCGCAAGAATCCCATTACAGGGGGCCTTCAGGAATGTTCAGATCAAAACCTCAGTCTTCCCAAGTGCACTTTTTTTCTCTGTATTAAGTATGGAGACCTTTCTGTCACCCAATGTTAAGATAAATGGTCAATTCCTGACATGTAATACATCACTACTTGGTTCTGTGCCACTTCATCTCACAATGCAGTGCCAAGCCTTGGCAGTCTATTCCTTATGTTCCTGGTGATTCCACCCAATGCCATATTGTCAAGTACTTTCTCCAACCAAACCTCTTATACGAATTCTAAGTGGCACAGAATTTTTCTTTCAAGTGCTCTGAATTTCAGAAGAAAGTTAATTTCTTCTTTCTAGGTGTTGTGAAGAAGTTAAGCACTGCTTCTTTTAAGAAGATATATATTCTGATTGCTTTCTACATGGTTTTCAATACATTACTTGGGAAATAGGCTGCTTCTAAAAGTTTAAAGGATAAATACTGCTAAATGGAAGAGGGCTTAGCCTTCCTTAGCAAATTGACTGAATTACTTCACTATATATCAATTTTAATGGTAAATCCTTACCATATGACCACAAGTCTCTGCTGCATTCAGCAGTATCAAGACCTTGGGTAATTTCTTACATTCCTAATTTTTGCTAGATAAGAGAGTCAAAATGTAATCTGTTCTCATGTTAGAATAAGCAGTGGAGGGAAAAGTGATGAATTCTGATTTATTATTTCTTTTATTTTGATGTATTTTCATAGTATGTCAAAATATATCACTGATTTCTTCTCTGATGGCCAGTGACAGGACCCAAGGGAATGGCCTCAAGTTGTGTCAGAAGGTTTAGGTTGGATATCAGGAAAAGGTTCTTCACTCAGAGGGTGGCTGGGCACTGGAACACTGCCTTCACCCAGGGAAATAGTCACAGCACCAAATCTGACAGAGCTTGAGAATGTTTGGACAATGCTCTTTGGCACATGATGTGACTCTTAGGGATGTCCTGTACAGGGCCAGGAGTTGGACTCAGTGATCCTTTTGGGTCCCTTCCAACTCAGCATATTCTGTGAAATGTCTTCCATGTGCACATCTCTTTTTAAAATCCCAGTCCAAATTACAGCAAAATTCTCTTTTCCTCAGGTGGAGAAGGTAGTGCACACAGACCAATCTCTAAATTGCTGTGCTCTGAACTCTGGTTACCTGTCATATTGTAAACTGCAAATAAGTTTACTTTGGGAAAGGAAAAAGTTTTGGCAACCAGCATAACTGGATCGTAACTACATTCTTGTTTGATCTCTTGCATGAAGCACCTGCAAATTTCTGGAAGTGGTTACTTGAGAATTTCAATCCCTTTGAAACAAGCTGAGGGAAAATACAGGTGCACTGTAGTATTGACACCTAGATGTGACTTAGGTTTTTTTATGACAATACATATACAGCCTAACTAACCAGAGCTGTGCTAAACCCAGCTGGAAGGGCATGGACAAGAAAATACCCCAAAATACCTCTTCCTAAGATTTTTAGAAGAGTCATGAATTAGCATATAAAGCTCTTTCTTTTCCCACTTTTTAGGTAAAGGTGGGCTCCTTTCTAAGTAATTTGTCTTCCACTGCATTACTAAATTAGCTGTAGCTGCAAACTGACAGTTTCTGGTCTTCCTTTCCTGAACTCTCCCTTCTCTGCTGTGTGGTACTTTTCTAGCAAGGAACCACACACATTCATTAAGATGGTAATTGATAGCAGAAAGGTTATGCAGACTCCTTAAAAAGCATTAAATATTTTGACTCTTTTTTTTTTTCCTCTTAACAGAAAAAAACCTTGCCCGAACAACTGACTCCTACATCTCCTTCTCCTCAGTCATCTCCTGAGGGGGAAAATGGCACTACGCAGATACTTAAAGATGGAATCAGTTTGTCTGGTGCAAATGCAGCAGTTATATCCACAGGTAAAAGACAAAGAAAAAAATGTGAAATGCCTTCCATGTCAGGTAGTTTCATTTTATGAAGAATGTGCTGCAAACTTATTACTGTATATCATTATCCAGCTGCCTTATTTTTTAAAGATATTTGTAGGAGCCAGTTACTTTTCAGGATTAGTATTTTGATGCCCACATTATAGAAATAAATGCTGGGGCACAAGGATTTTTGATAGGTCTGCTAGACCTGGCAGTTTGTTCCTGTGTGAAGAAGGAAATGGTACAGTTCTTTCATGTCTGTACCACTCCTTAATGTATGAAATGGGAATAGATTTAGCTAAAAGCCCATATGATACTCTGATCCCATGCAAGCTGTACTGTAGTGTTACAAAATGGAGATTTTATCTCTATATAGCCTTACATGAAAAGAAACAACTCTGTTAAAACCCAGTAAAGGCAATCGGGGAATACATTCCTCTTTCCTCATGTTTGCTTTTTTTTGCCTCTAAATATAATGAAATGTGTCTTGAAAAGGATTGGCAGAAAAGAAATAAGCTAGTAAATGAACTAACCCATTGAGGAGCTGGTAACCCTATAGTGAAACAATTCATATATTGTCAGCCGAAATCTCAGAACTTTCTAAAAACTCCATAAATTACAATAATTTTGCTTAGGTTGCTTTTTGTATTTAAAACCTCTTTTTACAATAGAAGTTGTCAGGCTCTTCTCATGCCCAATTTCAGTCATGGGTGAGGGGAAAACGTGTACCTTTGTCTTAGGAAAATAAATCTTTTGCAAGGCAGTTGTTGTTGAGCCCAGGCAGAAAATGCCATACTATTATTGTTGATTTGTAGCTTTGATTATTTGTAAAAACAGGTTTCCTTCAATTTGGAGACGTCAGAGAATAAACAGATATGCACGAAGACATTACATCATTAAAATTCTTGTAGAAGTACTTTATTTTTTAAAGCTCAGGGTTTTTATCCAAAATCAAACTACAGTTCAGAAAATATGTCAGTCTTTTGTGTAATAGAATGTTTAGATTGCTCAATCACTACAGAGGCACATTTTCTTATTAAGCTGTAATAATGTCTTGGGTGCATTCTTGGTCATGTGGCAGCCAAGATGAATAAGAAAAAAAAATCATCGTTCACATGTTTCCCATGTTCTTCTGCCTTGGCAGTTGTTTTGGAAGACAGTTTCACATTGTCTCTTTAAAAAGTAGTTACAAAAGCCCTATATGATTGTTTTGTGTTACACTTTAAACCACCTTACACTGTTTGTAAAGAAGTGTTTATTTAGAATAGGCCACATTTCTCTGTTGAAGTCGTGAGTATTTCAGGTCTTCTGAAGCTACAGGCCTTCAGTAGCCACTCTGTGGGATGTATATGTTAGTGCCATATGGGTGCTTCAGAATGAGCATCAGTGGCAGGTCTATAACACAAGGTTCTCTTTGTTGCAGCTTCTCAAATAGGAAAAAATTTAGGCAGTAACTTGGTAAGGCCTGCTTTGTAGAATTGTGATTTGGTAGTTTGGAGTACCTGCCAGTAATTTGTACTTCCCTGGAACTAGTGTATGAGCAGAGATTAGTCAAAAGACAAGCACAGATCATGTCAGCTTTGTTAAATTAGTGAGGTAAAAGAGGGCTTCAGAAAGCAGGGAAAAAAGTGAATTTAGGATTCAGTCAAGAATATCTTGGTAGAAGAGCACTTTCTGCATGCTCTGAAAGTACATGTGCATGCTCAGCTTCTTGAGTTGACCAGTATAACTCTTCTGCAGAATTAAAGCTAAAATGACAATTTGCAGTTCTAACTTGAAACATGTCTTGGTTCCTTGGCAGTAAATATGGCTTGTACATTTTCAGTGTGTGTTTATGTGAACAAACATGGAAATTCTGGGCCTCATCTGGATAAGAAGAAGGTTCAGCAGCTTCCAGACCATTTTGGACCAGGTCCTGTCAATGTGGTACTTCAGCAGGCTGTACAGGCTTGTGTGGATTGTGCCTATCAAGCCAAAACCGTCTTTGGATTTCTGAAATCTGGCCATCATGGAGGGGAAATGATAACTGGTATGTGAAGATGTTCTGTTTCTTTTGTGTCTTTACTTGTTGAACTTGAGGTAGGGCAGAAGAACTGAAATATTTGCAATGAATTTATATCACCTTTTTAGCTGTGTAAACACAGGTGTGAACACTGATGATATATGATTTATCTTACTCTGAGTTCAGAGTGATTTGAACAATTCTTAAAATATAGCAATAGCACTGTTTAAATTATAAATGCACAATACAGTTAGCTTCTTACACTAAGGAGAGCTTGTGTACCTCATTTAGCAGCTGCAGTCAAACATTTGTCAGGTAAACTCACTACATGTGAAATAATCAGCATTATTAGTTCAAGTCATTCGCATAATCTTATCCATGCTTGGTGTTTGTGTTCTTAAAGCATTAACCAAGTGGGTGACAAGTCTCAAACTAATCTGTTTAGCTTCCAGGCAAGTGATTCCACATGTTAAAGTTGTTGCTGCTTCCCTTACCCCATTCCCCAGAACTGCAGCAGTATCTTAGGTCACTCTTCATCCACCTATGTCTCCTGTTATGGAATAGTTTTATTTGTATTACATATTGATGGCAGGCCTGTAGATAAATTATCTCTATGTCTCAATCTGAATAGCTGCTGCTTGACTTTTTTTCCTTCCAGGCTAGGAAGTATTCTATGTTATAACACTTAGCACATAATTTCATAATTCCATCAGTGGCAGTAAAAGACTTGGCTTTACTTTGATCTCTTTGTATTAACACCAAATGTGAAAAATGATCAGTGGAATAGAGGTTCAGTTAAGTACTCATAAAAATGTTGCTGTCTAACTGTATTTAAAGAGCACACCTCAACCTATGTATGGCAGAACTACAGTGAGCCTTGCTTAGGCATCCCCCTGAGTTTGTGCAGAAAATGGATGCTGCTTCTCTGCTGTGTAGTAGAGGTGTAATGGCATCGTACAGATGTGATTTGAAACTGGTACTGTTTTATTTTTTCAATATATATGAACGTTTTGTATACTATTAATACCTTGCTGTACCTATTTCAGACAAGTCAGTTTTTTAGAGCAAAATGCTCTGAGATGTTCATCGCCAGTATTTTATTTGTGATTGTTTATCATGAAGGGCTAAATCACAGGCCAGTGGCATCTCTGGGCTGTGACTGAGCTATTGAAAATAATAATTTCAAACAGGAGAGAGAAATTTCAGATTCATTATATAGTTGTGGCTTGTTTGCATTCAAAAATTTTTACGAAAAGGATTTACTGTTGTGCACCTGGCTTCACCTCAAGGCCTGTATTCTGGATTTGAGGAACCTGGGAATGTGGACTGCTCCGGAAGCAGAGTCCTGGTCTGTCTGATAGTGAGCCACAAGGCCCCCAGTGGTTTTCTGGTGTTCTTGAGCTCTTGCTTCTCCTTGGCTTGTCAGACAGGTAGCTAAGAAGTGGCTGAGCAAACACTCCCTGTCATTTTATCAAAAATTTGTGTGTGATAAATTTTGTGAAGTATAAAATATGACTTAGATTAATGGAGCACATTACATCTAGCTGTGCACATGAATAGTAAGGAAGAAGATGGAAACAACAGTAGAATAAAATAAGGAATTACAGTTGTAGCCTTTTTGTTTTAAAGTGGGTTTGGAGGGTGGCTTGTTGTTCAGGTTTTGTTTGGGGGTTTTTTTTCAGACTGTCAAGAAAAAAAATGTTGTGGCAGAGAATAAGCAAAGAAATCTAAGTCTTTCTTGAACTGATGCTTTTATAGAAAGTATTATACCTGCTGTAGGAGGAAACTGTGCTGATGAGGACATGGATAAAATAATCTTGCTGGAATATATGGAATAATTAGTGGGTTCTTTTGGTTTAGCTGCCAAAGAAAATAATTGTTTTGAAATTTAGAATTTTTCCCTCTTTTCTTTCTCAAACAAAGGGACAAACTATTTTATTTTTGCTTAATGCATAAGCTTTCAATTCAGACAAATAAAACAGAGAGGAAGTTAAATGCTTGATTAGCAAGCCCACTAATGATGGTGATGTCAGCTCCTTTTTTTCTTTGTAGCACAGAGACTCTGGTGTTTGGTGGGATGAAATAGATTGAGGCTCAGATAAATTTTCTCAAGCAGAGAATTAAAATCAGACTCCAGGATGAGTTTCATCACTATCAGAAAAACACATTTCTCTGATTGTTTCATTCTCAGTCTTTCTCCCAGCTTGAACCTGGTATGTAAAACATACTTAAAGAATGGAAGGTGAAGAAATTAGTATGACTCTTCATCCTGATGAAGGGGGTTGCACATGCAAGCTCCAGTCCATGTTTATGTATCGTTAAAATTGAAGTTATTGCACCTCAGAGGTACTCCTTTTTATTTTTTCCCCCAGCATTTATTGGGGAAGTAAGATGCTTATGTTTTTTCCAAGCAGAGTAGATAGCTGAGCCTGTGGATCTGGATCCCACACCCTTGGTTGGAGTTTTTATGGTTGCCCTCAGGTGTTAAAAGTCCAGGGGAGCTGCGTTTGCACTGAATCTTTATTTGTAGGTTTTTCTCATGGAATGTTTTGCTGGGGCAGTCACAACACCTCAGCTGTTCTTGCTTTATCCTCCTGACAACTCTTGAATAACATTGTTCAATTTTTTTTTTTTTTCCAAAATGAGAAATTAAGGGGTACAGAGTAAGTCATTTCCCCAAAGGCCATACAGGAAGATCCATCAGGCTATTATAAACCATTTTAAATTTCTGCTGTAGCTGACTAGTACCTTGCAGTAAATTTGTCAGGAGGTCAAACTATGATAGGTCTCTCAGCCCATTTGCTCTCCAGAGCTGGTTGAGTTCCAAACAAAATTTGGCTTTGGAGACCCCTTCCCCAAGCAGGATGTAGTGGACCTTGTGTCTGAACCACATGTGGGTCTGTTAATCATTAACATTTCATTTGGACATTGGAGCCTGGAGAAAAACCTAATAGGCCATGGAAACACTTTGGTTCTGTAGTACTGACTCTTAAAACTTCAACCACTTGCACTGGTCAGTCTGTCATGAAAGCAAATGGGAGAGGCAGCACGTTGTTGTTGATGCTGGCTGGTTAACTCACATTAACTCTACTCAGAAGCTTCCTTACATCAACAGTGTAAGTAAATGACAATTCAGATTTCCTAAGGAAGCCTAAAATATGCTAGACTTAGGCATTTTCTTTGGTTTTGTGTATATTATCTGTCTCTTTTGTAACACAATATGGAAATATTCCTGAATTCAGATCTGTGAATATAGGCTTTCTTGGCATTTCTGTCCCCCCCCCCCTTTTTTTTTAAAGCATCTGCTACCAACAAAATGTGCTCCTTTAAAGATCTGCTTATCTTTTGGAAACTTATGTTAACAACAGAAAGCTGCATGACAGGCTGAAAACCAAAAAGACAAATTGATGCATAAACCTGGTGTTTATGCCACTTCTTTTCAGCCCTAAGCTTAAGTTACAAGTTTGTTCCTGCTTTATTCTAAAGTCTTCCTAATCACAAGTAACTAAAAGTTTCAGCTGATGTAATGGTAATTATTTGTCCATGTATCTAGTATGGAGTCTTTTCCAAGCCTTACTGATTTTTACCAAAAAAAAAAAAAAATCCTCAGCTGCCACACTGGGCAAGGAAAGAGGTCAACAAGGAAAAGACATAGGCACATGTCCAGGCTCTTTGTAATCACTCAGTTTAAAAGACAGCAGATCCATTTGTGGCTGCTGTGGTATCTCTACCACCTAACTCCTGTTGAAATAAATGGGAGCTTGACCACTGTAGTGTTGACAGCAGGATAGATTTCTCTAGTGATAAAATAGCAAATGGCAAAACAGTTTCTGAGTCAGAATTTCAATGGTAATGGATGCCAGCCCCTTACCACAAGTATTCTCCATTCAGCTAGAAAAAAATTACTAAATTTGTTTGTTTCATTTCTTCAGTTTTTTTTTTTGGCAGTTTTGTTTGTTTGTTTGTTTTTGGTTGTTTTTTTTTAATAACTGTTTGGGCTTTTTGTTGATTTTTTTGGAGGATTTGGCGGGGGGGTTTTGGGGCAAGTATTGTAAAGAGTTTTTCTTGTGCTATCTCCTGCAAATAGGTTATGGAGAGCTTGCTGATTTATAAGTGATGGAAATTCCACATAAAGTTTTGTTATACTGGTATGAATCCAAAATTATTTTATTAAAATAATTTCCCATAGAGTAAATTTAAACTGACATGGATCCAATGGAAGGTGAAATCAGTCCTTTGGATATAAATTTTTTAAACTATCAGAATGATTGTTTATTCCTCTCATGTCTTTCATGGTTTAAATCAAGTCTGGATGTCTTCTCCTTTAAGTTAATGGTGGTATTTTACTATATTTCATGATGCTTGCGGGGTGTTTGACATAATCTTTTTATTCACAGCTTCCTTTGATGGGGAAAAGCATGCCATCAATCTTCCTTCTGTAAACAGCGCATCATTTGTCCTGCGCTTCTTGGAGAAACTCTGCCACAGTCTGCAGTGTGATAATCTCTTCAGTAGCCAGCCCTTCAGCCCTTATATGGGATGTGCCCATAGTCCTATGGAGTACGATAGGAATAAGCCAGGTACTGTTAATCACTTGTTATTTTCAAGTGTTGATATTTCTGAGAAATGTGGGGATTTTATGAAATGCAACTTTTTAGTCTTTCTGTGACATGAATTGCTTGAAATTAATGCACTTCAGTTCTTAGTGAATTGGTTCCAGTGTGAAAGTGCTTTGACAGTAATGGATAGGTCATACCACATGTGCAGAAATAATTTTATTCAGCAAACTTCTCCTTGTAGGCAAGCCAGAAAACATATGTACTTTATCACTGTGATACTGCTAAAAAGACAAGCTCAAAACTTCACATTTCATTTGTTAAATTTATGTTCAGCTCATAAAATAAATTTAACAAAAGATGCTTGCTGTCTATGAGAAGGCAATTCCCCTGAAAGGAAATTCAGTCTAACCCTTTTTGCCTTACTTAGTTAGGTGTGGCTCAAAAAATTTTACATTCTACTATGCACAGTCGAGTCATCTAGTAGAAAAACTTGTGAAACTGGCTGCTTGTGAAATTTTGTGTGAGTCCAATGCCTTTGCTGCACCAAGAACGTAGAGTGGAGATCAAATTATTTGCCCAAAATCTCCAAACAGTTTGTTTGTAGGACCTGGTATTACAAATCCCAGGTGAAGCCAGGAGTCACAGCTGAGATAGCCTTGTTGTCAAGACAATTTCACAAGATTTATATTGGGAATGAAGCTTCCTCAGAGCTGTTTGGTAGCTGAGTCTGTGTTCTGGGTGCTGGTATAGAAATTTTTTTTTTCTCTTTCCAATGGAGAAATTATGTTAATAATTCTGTCTATCATATGAAAGTTCTTAGTTTTAACTATTCAGGAAAGTAGACAGGGTCAAGATAATTCAGCTTGAAATTTTGTATTGAAGTGACTGAGTCTGTGTGACAGAAGAACCTAGTGAATGGCTGATGTCTGTCTTTGCTTCTGTCTCTGGACTTCGCCCATGAGCAGCTTTATGCTAGAATAATAGGTAGTGACTCTCTCTTCACAGCCAAAGAAGAAATACCTGAAAACAGGAGTGCTAAACGATACCTTCAGGATTCTCCACCATATACTGCTCCTCTTTCACCTAAGCTTCCCAGAAAGGATGCTCATCCATCTGAAGGTAATTATATTATGTCAGAATTATATATGAGGATTATTTATGGTTTCAGTATTTCCAGTCAAAAAAGACTGGGTACAACATATGTGTCTGGTTTGTCTCTAGCCTTTGACAGGTCAAGGTGGAAATATGTTAATTATTGATCACTGGCACAGATTTTGCACTTAAGGAAGATCTACTGCAAGTTCCAGCAGTGCTTCTCCTAAACCTGCAGCCTTTTCTGTGAAGGGGCTCAGGCATACAGTTGACAGACAGATGAAGCCTCCTGCTTCATATAGGGCTACTGAGCAGAAAACCAATTGCATTGAAATGGGTTGGGCGATAAATTGGAAGCAACTCTTAACTCTAGGCTGGGTTCATTAAGTGAGTAAGGGTGCAGCTTGATGATAGAATTCAGCTGAGTTTATAGCTAGCTGCCATTGTGAAGTTGTGCTGCTCCTGCTTTCCTTGCCTCCTTGTCTCTGCAATGAGTCCTAGCCCACCCCTGCTCCCTTTCCCTGGCTGGGTAGTGAGCTGAAGCACTGAGCAAAAGCACAAAAAACGTTCTGGTGAAGAGTCTAATTTTACTTCTCTGGAGTGACTCTCTGTGGACTCGGATGAGCACAGGAAAGGGTTGGGTGGAAGGCAGCCACGGCAAGGGGAGTGGTGTGGCCTCCCTGTGACAGCTCACTCTTAGGTTGGTGTAGTTCACAGGTAAAATAACACGTTTTCCTGTGCTGCAGCTCAGCTGCAGTAACTAAGCACATCTAGGCTTAGTCTGCCTCAGATGTGAAGTAAAACATCTAGATTTAAATGTCAGTAAGAGACACAGTGAAAGGGTTGAGTAACCAGTTTGCTACTTAACTGGTTAAGATGTGGTAAGTTGATGATACTGACTTATCCCATCTGATGCGTATTTTCTCTTGCAGGAAGATATTTGTATGTAATTTCCAAAGGCTTTTTTGAAGTACGATGGGGATTAGTTATTTTCTTCCTCCTTTTTTTCTTTCTTTTTGTGTGTGATCTTGAAATTATTTTATATCTATTACCATGACTGGGGGCAGGATGTCTCTTCTGTGCATATTAAAAAAACGTAAGACTACAGTTAAAGCAGAAAAGGATGTAAAATTAAAATGTTCCAAATGATAGCTTATTTAAAATTATACATCTTATTATTTGTGTGTGTATATAACATTCACAGCTTTATATTTCCTGTAGCTATTTTACAGAGTTCTGCATTGATTATCAACTTCTGTGTCTTCACAAAAGAAGCTCTGATTTAATTCCAGAGATATATTACACATCTAAGTTACGTTTTTGATACTAACTTAGTAAGTGTGGAGCACTTAATAATGCTCAAATGAAGTTGTTTCATTTGGAACAAAACAAGTATTTAAGTAGATCTGCAGTGTCTTGTAAGAAATCTTACTCAAGTAAACATGAGTGTACATACTGTTTTTTATTCCTTGTTTGCTAGTGGATCTTTTACAGATGGAGTCAGTGTACCCTTTAAAATACATTTTAAGATCACTAGTTCATTGTAAAATGCAGTTACTTGAATAAAAAATAATTAAAATAAGTGGTTTTCCATGGTTTCAGAGGTTTGAATTTGTACTCTGTGCATTTTAACAGGCAAAGTGTTCTCTAGCATTGTGTGTTTCCCATTAGAGCAATGTCCTCTGCTGAAAATCTGGATGCAATTTTGTAGCGGTCAGTCATGGGTTGGTTAACAAGAAAGATCTGCCCCCAAAACTTCTGGTTCCATTGAGACACAGTTGTCTTAAAATAGTTGTTTTGAAATATCATTTGAAGGCAAAATGGAGTAATTGTGGGAAACGGTCTTTCAAACAGCTTGTTTTCCTTCTGATCTGTTCAGGGATATGCTTTGCAGATTTTGCTGCCTTTCTTGTTCACTAACAGTTTCTTCTTAAAGTTATGAAAGATAAAGGAGGAGGGAGTGGGGAATAACTCGGACTCCCTTCCCCTGAAAACACAGTGTTCCTACTACTGTGTCCAATTACATCATTTTGTTGTGTATGAGACAGAACAACTGGCTTCTAATTCCCAAAAGAGCCTCGAGAAAACAAAACATCCAGTTCCTGCTAAGGCTTCAGCGCCTAAACAGTCTGCTGTCATCCCTACATTTGAAACTTAAGGCCTCTTACTGGCTTTTCATTAATCCACCCAGAGGTCAGGCATTCTGCAGTGGAACCTCCCATCTCTTTCCATACCTCTGTTATTCACAGCTGCTCAAAATGCCAAGGTAGGCAAACTGTCTCACTCCATGGATTGCAATGCTCCATTTGCTAGATGCCAATTTTGCTGCATTTTGTTTGTAGAGAAGCTGGATGGGTGGATTGGATACCATAGCTACTGAACAGAAAGCCTTCCCTAAAAATGATGGGAAGTATGCCAGCTTTTCCACCTTGTGTATATGAGATTAGAATTTACAGTAAGATAAATTCAAATGCTGATATCTTGGAGGAAAAAAGCAGAGTTGATCTTTCCCAAACCTAGTATTTGCTTCAGGATATGTAACATCAGAGAGAAATCTGGGCTATAATTGGAATGAATACAATTAAGTTCTTTTATAATGCAGTCAATTTTTAACATCCTTTTTTACAGAAGTCTTGACAACGATAATGTAAACCAATTATTTAAAAAACCAAAAAAAAACCCACTGATATTCGGATTCCTGCTAGTTTACTATAAAAACTTAAAAGGTGTTTTTTTCTTAGTACATTACATGGAGCTGGCTGATACATGCTTGAATACTCCAGTTGAAACTCTCTGCTGGGGAATGTTACCTCCATTGTTTCATCCTACCTTTCAAGACGTCTGAAATCTGAATCTACAGGTTCAGTCAGTTAAACCTTATGCTCCTTTATACAGCTTTGTTGTAACAATTTAAGTTATCACCTCTGCCTTTTGGCCTTGGACTGAGATGTGGTTTCATTCCCTACAGCTCTAATTTTCCCTTGGTTGGCTACTTTTTAATTTTATAGTGTGCATCATTGACTTCATCTCTTAAAGTCTCTCTGAAATTCTATGGAATGATACCTTTTGTTTTTAATCTTGGTAAGTTGCTGTAAGTACTTCTGAGAAATATAAAGGCTTTTATTTTCTTGTTTGTTTTCTTTGAAAACCTCAGTAGCTTCTTCTTTGCTTTTTTGATTCAGGTCTGACAAACTAGAAAGTTTTGCAGTGGTTATTTTGAAGGTTATTTATATGAAAGAGAAGGACTTGTATCCATAAAAGCTTCTTTATTTCATGACTATCAAATTTAGTAAAAGATGTTACATCACCTTGCAGATAAGAAGTCCAGGAAGGCTGGACATAAAGATACAGGAGCAGGCTGTCCCCACATGCTGAAAGACAAGCTTGAATGGAAGAAGACTGTCCTGGCTGAACAGAAAGGTCTGGCTGGAACTCAGGAGAAAAAAAAGGACCTTTGGAAGAAGGGGCAGGAAAATCAGGACTACAAGGATACTATTAGGTTATTCAAGGCAAAAATTAGAAAGGTTAAAGCCCAAATAGAACTTATTCTGGCTACTGCCATAAAAGACATGAAAATTTTTGTCTCATTTTTCCCAGCAGTCAGGGGATGGCTAAGGAGTATCTCAAGCCTTTATTGGATGTGGGGGGAAACAAAGTGACAAAGTTTGAGGATGACTGTCTGAAGTACTTCATGCCTCCTTTTCCTCTGTCTTTAGTACTAAGATCAGTTGTTCTCCATGTACCCAGCATCCTGAACTGGAAGGTAGGGATGGGAAGCAGATTGAAGCCCCCACAATCCACAGGAAAATGGTCAGCACTTAAGACATGCACAAGTCACTGGGACCATATAGCATCTACCCAGCAGTACTGAGGGAGCTGGTGGAAGTGCTCACCTCCTTTCACCTTATTGTGTTCTATAGTTACATGAAAGGAGGTTATTGGAAGGTGGGAATTCATAACTTCTCATAACTAACGCTTCTCCCAAGCAATAGGACAAGAGGAAATGCCCTCAAGTTGCACATGGAGAAGTTCAAGTTGGGTATTAGGAGAAATTTCTTCACTAAAGGCTTGTCAAGCATTGGAACAGGCTGCCCAGGTTTGAGTCACCATCCCTGGGGGTATTTAAGAGACATGTAGACGTGGCTCAGTGGTGAACACAGTGGTACTTGATTAATAATGGTCGTTGGAGCTTTTTCCAGCCGAAATGATTCTATGGTTCCATTCTGTGATTCTATGGTCTTGCCTTACCAAATTCACTAAGTAGGGAGCTGGCTCTCTGAGAGCCTTTAATTCCCTTTCAGGGTTATGCGGTTTGAAGGTTAGAATACACATAACAATTCTTCACTGTACTACACTTAAAACAGCATTCAAAAAGAGAACCTGAGACCTCATGAAGCAAGTTGAAAGCATGCTTGAGAAGCTCACTGGGTTTTTTAGGAAAATACTCTTCCTTTGGTTTTAATTGGGCATTTGCCCAAGAAATTCCTGAAAATTTTCATATAAGAAGGGTAGTAAAAAGCTTATTTCAGGAACTTGTTTTGCAGAACGTACCAGTTCTTATTCCAAAAAACATGCTGCCTCACTAGCATATGTTTTATAACTTCAGTAGAGTTATTTTCAAGATGGTAGTGTGGGGCTTACACTTCTGTGAACCTGTTAGCTATATTTTTCCAGCTCATAACTCTCCTGCCAAAGCAGCATTTGTTTCATACAGATTTGTACATTGTGCTTCCAACTTCTTTCTCGTGCTAGATATTGGCCTGATGCAAACGTAGGGGAATATCTGTGATTGCTAGTGAATGGAGTGGTGTTTCTGTGAATTTTGGTTTTTTTCCCCTCACATAGCATGCTTCTCTCAAACAAAACTGAGTAGAAAACAGAAGTAGAATTTTCAGTAATCGAGCAAACCTGGCTCCTGTCTCATGGCCCAGGGAAAGGGACATGCTGAACTCCACTCACATGGCTTAGAATCAGTATTGACAGACTTTAAAAGTTCACAAGTCTTCTGAGTGGATGCTGTTTGTCTTTTGCAGAGTATAAATTCACTGAAAAGGCCTAAGAACTAGAATGTTATTATGCTCCCTTCCTGAGACTTTTTTTTTTCTACTTGCTCCATGGGTTCAGTAATTTACCTGTATCTGTAGCTTTCCAGAGTCTGCAGTTAGAGACCCTGAAACCCTGCCCTACGTAAAGAACTGTGTGTAGACAAAGCAGGGTGGTCAGAACATGTTACATTAGTGTGCCATACCAGGCACTTGCTTCTGTGGCTTTGCCTGTAACTGTTTCCCTTTTTAATAATGGCACCTCTGTCTGAACCTGTTGGGGTCCATAGATAATAATTGTCCACTTTTTTCTTTATGAAGTTAGTAACTCCCTCTGCTGTTAAGAACTTACTAAACAATTGTTAGTTAACATGAGTTTTTTTATTTGTATCAAAAATGTCCTGCAAAATAAATGCTACATAATATTAATGGTTAGCTTTTTAATGATATGTTTAAGAAACAATGAAAGTTACTGACTAAAATTATTTAATGTATCGATATTTACAGCAGACAGTTTTATAAAAAAAAATTTCCTCTGTCATTTCCCTGCTCATAGCATTCAATAAGTACAACTAAAATGATTAATGAAAGAACGTCTCAAACTTGACATATCAAATCTTTTGCTACAAAAATAATGTTTTCAAATACACTAGGAGCCCAATGATTAGTTGAGGAAAAGGGACAAACATTCAGTCTCAGTGATTGTCTCACAGGAGATTTGTTAACAGCATTACAATCTGTCAGTACTTTCAAGAGAATGTAGCAAGGCCTCAAGTAAAAAAGGTGTGATGTCCATCACTTTAACATATTGATGCTTGCTTTTTGTGTAGCAGAAACATTGCCTATAGAAGAAAACAGCACTTCCAAAGAACACCGATTTTCCGAGGATTCTATGGATTCTGCACTTAATTCTGTAAATTTGTCAAACCCAAGCTGTCGAAATTCCACAGAGTACCGCACTTCAGGAAATGCTGCATATTACAGAAATTCCCATCAGCCAGCAACTGCTACCTCAAATTCAGCCCCAGTCCTGCGCAGGCTGTCCCTGAGCTCTGCTGGGAGCAGTGGTTACTATGAAGTCAGTAGGAATCGGATGCAGAGGCGGATTGAAGGTAGGCTGTTACACAAAACCTTCCAGAATATGTAACTGCTTCTATTAACATGCAAAGTTATGAATAAAGAAGTTCTTTGCCATTGGAAAGCTTGCAATATGGAGTGAAATGTGCTGTTGCCAACCATGTCAGGCTTGCTAATGTAACTGCAAATACAGAACTTAAGCCTGTTAGTACTAATAGTGTAGTGCAAGCCAGGGAGGGTCATTCCTGCTGCAGCTGCTTCTTGCTGCTGTGATGGACACTGCAGCAAGCCTGATCAGGGATAGCAGGGATAGCAATATGCAGCTCACTTCCTGAGCATCTTATCAAATACTGCCATGTTGCTGAAATAGGGTTTCCTACTGTCTGTCTGCACAGCTTCACTTGCCTTTGCCTCATTCCCAGTTAATAGCATCTTGGGACCCAGGAGCCAAGTACAAGTAAAACTAATCCCTCTAGGTATGTCACAGTGCTAATATTTGTGCTGCTGTAAGTATTTGCAGTTATGGAAGACATTTAAAGACAAAAGGAACAGTACAGTATTATTAGAAGGAAAATAAAGCATCTTTTCATTTTAATATATTGCAAAAAATGCATAAGAAATGCCGTAAGTTTAATATTAAAGTGTCCTATGTGAAATTAAATGTGTTATCCCTGTACAAACTAGTGATCCTTCCTTTCACAATACTTTTGTATTAAAAGCTGCAAGTTCCACAACTGGACCAGATTTGAATTCACTAAAAAGAGAACCTTCAAGAATATTGAATAAAGATCCTTCCACTTGGTCAATAGAGGAAGTAGTGCGTTTTGTGAAAGAAGCTGATCCACGGGCACTGGCTCCACATGCAGAACTCTTCAGGAGACATGTATGATGTATATCCACTCTGTTCTAGTAGATTGTGTCATGTTAATCTCTTAAAATACAACTTTCATGTCTATCAGTCTGTTTGCGACTGGAGGTGAAGTAGACTCTCCTCATATATTAGAGAGGCTGAAAATTGCTTTTACACCTGAAACCCCTCCTGCAATATATTTTTTCTTTCTTTCAGTCTTGCTAGACTAATATAAATAGCCACCTCTTTCCAGTGTATGTGGAATAATGCCAGCCTGGAAGCACCCAAGTTCTAATGGCCATCATCCCTGACACCCCTGTCATCCTTGGTGCCTCTAGAGACGATGACATTCTCATGTACAGTGCAGGGCATTCAGTCCCCCTGTTTTGGGGACTTAATCTCCTAGAGCAGAGAGTAATGTCATCCATCGTTATCTAGACACTTGGTCATTGATAGTAAAATTCAGAGCATCAACTGAAATATTTAATTAATCTGTTTGGGAAAACAAATTAGAGGTGAAGGGTTTCATAGGTCTGACTAGATGTCTTTAGAGACAGAAACTGTATCAGTTTGTGGTGGGTTTGATCTCACCTACTTCTTGCTGTGCCTTTTTATGGTGGGTTGCTCAATAAAGACCTGCTTTCTTATTTTGTTGCATGTATGGCCCTCCAAAAAGAGATTGGCTTTCTCTTCAGTAGTATTTCACCCATGTTCTGCTGCAGCTCCTCCTAACAGTTTAATCTCTGAGTAAACTGGATTGGAAGGAAAAATCAAAATAACTTCCAATGGAGATTCCTGTCTTATATTTTATTCTTAGTTGTATAACAACAGTAAATGTCACTTGTATTTTCAGGTTTGTGTTTAAAAATATAAGACAGTGTTTCTGTTTATGGTACTTTATAGAACTAATTGCCTACCTATGGTATGTAATGATACTGAGAGTTTAGGATTGTCATATTTCTGCAGCTTCTCAGTCAGACAGTTGAAATTTGACTAAGTTGTCCTTGGTCTTGATCCTGACAATCTCTTTGGTTCAACACGGAAATACATCTGTCTAATTTCCCATATTTAGATGGTCTCTAGCTGCTTCCTCCGTGTGACCATTCACACATGCTTGCCAAAATCCTCCCCACAGCTGTTTTCAAGGTTCAGTGCAAGGCCTCAGTGCTTGGATCATTTAATCTCTAACTGCACAGACCTTCCTTTGCAGCTTATTATTCTTTTTTCCTTTGACCCATTCACTTTTTTTCCTGGTTGAAAACCCTAAACCCTAATTCTTGAGGGCTGTTTGCTCAGTTTCTTTTATTTACTAGCATTTTCATTCTTTAACATCTCAAATACTTAATCACATATTAAAAAATACTAAAACAAATTAAATTTCAGTAGTCATCTCTAAATTCAAAATTACAGTTACTGTTTTATATATAGTAGATATATTTTACTAAAGTATAAATAACTATAATGTACTTTGTAATTTTACCATGCAGCTTGTTAAAGTAGTTGTCTGTTGTGTTTATTCTCTTCCTTCTGCAGGAAATTGATGGGAAGGCCCTACTCTTACTGAGGAGTGATATGATAATGAAATATATGGGACTGAAGCTGGGGCCTGCCCTAAAGTTGTGCTACCACATTGAACGACTTAAACAAGGAAAGTTCTAGTCAGTGGGGGTACCACAAACACGTGTGTTCGCATCACATCAAGCTCTCAGGTTCACAGCCATCGCCTTGATTTGAAACTCTTTTGCTGATATAAACCTTTATTTTTTTAAGTGCTCTTGAAATATAAAAGAGACATTCAGGATAAAGGGGAGGAGTGATTTGTATCACATTCTAGTGTTTTTGCAAACTGTTTCACAGAAAGTTGGCAGGGAAGGACAATTGATCATACTGGGTATGGGCAGGTCTGGTAACAGCGCCTGAAAAGTGAGTTCTGTGTTACAGGCTTTAGCCAACGTGTTCATATCCAGAAACAAAACAGCTGAATCCCAAAGGGAAATAATAAATAAAACCAGCATCAGGTGTTAATAATTTTTACAGGGGTGGCTGTAAACTTTTATATTGCAAGAAAATCTTAAAATGGAAGATCTCATCTCTGTAGTGAATATTCTGGTCTTTCAGAAGAGAGGAGGGTTTATGGAAGAGAGGGCTTAATACAAATAAAAGCTTTTATAAAGTGTAGATTATCAGTCCTTTGGGAAGTTATGAGGACAAATGTATCGTATATTGTCAGTTTAGGCAGGCAGAAATATTTCTGTTTCATGGAAGGCTGTATAAACAGCCATTTCTGGGACAGACTGATTTCACTGGAACAATGCATCCACATATTAAACATTCCATCTTTTTGCTAAGTTTGGCATGGATGTGTGTTCATGTTTTTTATATGTACACGTGTATGTGTCAGGGAAATACATACTACATAAAAATATACATACACGCTGTACATATATTTTCAGTTTTTTAATGTGTACTTTGCACTGTGCCAGAGAGAACTGTACAATTTCTTGTTGTTTTTTTTACCAGTAAATTTAGTTGTGTATTACTTTCATTAGCACCTGTTTAATTTGTTCTTGGAGTCAGAAGGTGACAAACAATCAAAAGGTATCTTCATTCATACAGGCAAGATCCCTGTACTATGCAATACTCCTGGTTATTCATCGCTTAACTCTGAGCCATATATTCTGATTGGTATTTGGAAAGACACATTTGGTTCCAATGTTTTGGGTTTATATTTCCTGTGAGGAAGTGCTACTTTGTAACTGATAAACCTTTTTTTGGGTAAAATTGGTGCTGTTTGTATAAGCTGCAAGAATGAGTGGTGATAATAAAACAGTTTGTTGTCACTGCCAGTTGTAAAATACATCAGGGACAAGAAAATATACTTTCTGTTTAGGAAACTGAATGTACTGTATGTAATAGTCAAGTGATAAAAACTGTTAGGGAAGGTGTAGTCCTAAAATGGTAGGATTTATTATATCTCTTAATGCCTTTTTATATGAAAGCGTATAGTATAAATGTATTTTTTACAAATTCCTTTTTTGAAAATGACCTTCTTTACCTTAGACTGATACTCATCAGATTTCCGCAGAGGTACTGCTAGAAAACAGTGAATTTTGTGACTCTCAAGTCCAAGTATTTTGTTATTTTAAGTGACTGCAATGCAATTTCAATTCAGAAAGTTATTTGGGCCCTGAGAATTGTTTTTGTTATTACATCATTAGACATTTGACACTAAAGTTTATCTGTATCGATTTGTTTTGCATATCTTTTGTGGTGCATGTGTGCTTAGATGAATAATACAGGCATGCTCTTTATAGTAAGAAAAGGTCAGAGCATTGATGAAGAAACAGAATATTTTCTCTTGGTGTTAGAATACTGACTTAACTCCCATATGGTTACAACCAAAAATTGTATATTAAAGAAAACATCATGCCCCATGTGTTCAGAATATTATTTATATTACATATATATAATTGTTTACTACTTCTTCTATGCTTTATTATGCTGAATTTGGGTTCCTCAGCATAAAAAGATCTCATGCAATTTAAGTGGAAGTAATTGACTGAAAATAGTTTTCATTTTTTTTACATTGCCCTTGGCATAAGAAAAACAAAGATGTTTAAATTTTCTGTTTGATCTTTATGGAATGACATTTTTGTACATGGCACTATTATGGGTATAAATATTTGTTCAAGGCTTTCTGTGCACCCATGTGCACAAAGATAACTGTGATGTTGCTGTACCAGAATTTCTCCGTGTGCTGTAGTGTGAGATTCATGCATTCTGAGTCTTACAACAGAATACATTTTTTATTCTTTATTTTCGGTGGAATGTTCTTATCTAGCAAGAAAAATAAAAGGGTTTGTTCATTGTTGTCTGTTCTGTTTGACGCTGTCTGGATGTGTGAGTGCTCTCTGTGTAGGCAAGGGTGGCTGGCTGATCTGGCATTTGGCAGTTCTTTACAATTCATGGAAGCATCTGATATAAGGAGGGTTTAATGAAAAGGGTAGGATCATTCCAGCCTTGTTCATTTGAGGCAATTAATATTTGAACTTGGCTTGTTTTATGCTTTCAAAATAAGAACTTATCTAGTTATTCAACTATTTAGTTTTGAGTATCTTATTTTACAACTTACAGCTTACAGAATTCTCATATAATTGCTGAGGGGAAGAGACTGATAAAAACTGTGCTGTGTTCAGGTAAAGACACAAAGTGTTTTAAATCAAAGCAGTTAATGGCAGTAAGTACACTACTTTCTTATTTCTGAGATACAGAAGTCTCTTGTTCCAGTGACTGTCATCAGTAATCAGCCAGTGCATGAGAAGGAACTTGGACTGGGTTAATGGTAACCTCACAACTGTCACTGGCAGATGATGAAAATTGGAAGTTGGCAGTGCCAGTAGTCCAGAGGCATTTTGCATCTGATCTCCCTCAGAACATATTTAGTATCTTTTTGGTGGTTTTTTGGTATACAAGACAATATGATTTAGTCTCTTTGTTTCTCCAAGTTGCTTTTCTATCACCATGGATTCATCTGTTTATCTGGTTCTGTAACTTCTGGTCATCTTGGAAGACAGTGCCATAACTTCTCAGTGCATCATGGGACTATTGGAAATTAAAATACTGCTGCCTGGGAAGACTAGTGGCTCTAAAAATTATTTTTGCAGAACACCTATGCAATAGTGGAATTGAAGAAGGCTGGAGGGTAGACTGTGGCAGTATACATATTGTAGGACCTTTTCACACGTATGTAGGAATGACAGTGAAAGACAGCCATATCACATTACAAATGTTGACTTGAAGGATGGAGCATCTTCCCCTTTTTTGTTGCTTTAGATAAAGACACACCTTTTTTTATTTCAAGTGGTAGACAGAGGCAAAGATGTTCATCTGATTACTCATTATATTTGTAGAAACTCTTCTTCCTCTGCAGTCAGGGATATAACTTGCAAAAAGCAATGTTAACCTTCTCTGTAGCTCTTGACAGTTTTGCATGAGTCTGTGGATATGATTATGTAAGCTCTAAACATGATACAAAAATTCTAAGTTTGAGTATCTCAAGTATTTCTGTAGGGGAAAAATGAAGCCCTGGGTGTAGATGACTAAAATCTTGAACTTTTAACCTGATCAGATAAAAGTTTCTTTGTGCTTGTCTTTCCTTTAATTGAAGTTGAAATTCAGAGAATTGAAATATGGGTACACTGAGGCAAAGCTGGTCTTCAGTACTTCAGCCTTTTCCATGTTCTATGCAATTAAAACCCCCATCTCATTCAGCAGTGGGCCCAAGTTTTCCCCAGGCTTCTTTTGTCAGCTATAGAATGTTGTCTATTTTAATACAAGATGATGGAGAGAAATACACTTTAAAAGGGGATGATAGCAGTATTTTTTTCATTGATTGGCCAGCTAGTTACATAATAGAGTAAAATGAATGAAGAAGTGTGAACCTCTTCTAAGTAATGAGCTTCTTCATCTTTTTGTTGCTATTTCTGCTGAGTTGAGACTGTTTAGAGTTATGCTGGCTTGTCTTGAAGAGGAAAAAAGAGAGCCCTCCTTGAGATCAATTTCAAAGGTCATATAGTCCTCCTCTCTGTCTTTATTACATGTAAAACCATGGGAGTGAGTAAAAATGCTCATTTGGAAGTGCCTAAGAGTGATGCAGAGAGGCAGAAGCTGATTTCATGTCCATTTTAGTGGTGAAATGATTGCTGCTTTTTTTCAAGCCTTGATTATAATCTTTCACTCTGTAAAGCTGACTAACTAGCCCATAATCCTGGGATTGTGTTCCCAAACTGTCAGTGTTCCTGTTGTTTCAAAGGTCATGCAGAGCCATTTTGAGACTTCTTAAAATCTGAACAGTCTGTTGTAAACTCATGTGTTGTGAGTCTGCAACTGTATCTATATATAACATTTTATATATCTTTTTTTGGTTTTTTGGTGTGAAAACTGCAGAGATAGGATAATTTAATTGTGAAGTATTTTGCTACTTTGTTCTCTGATGCTTTGTTCTAAATAAATCCTCATTACTGTGGCTGTGGTAGATGATGGGAGTCCTTTGTGTACTTAAAACATGCCATTACAGTGATCCAGCGGGCTTTTACGTTCCTTACTTACATAATCATCCATTCCTGTCCTAGCAGATAATTTTGATTAGCTGTAATTTGTCCCATTTGAATCAGAATTAGCTTCCATCAGCTCCAGAATCTCCCAGTCCTGCTGACACGCTGAGGAGTCCTGCACAAGCTGCTTCTATTCATAGCTTTATGGACCACTGCTAATTTTATTTCAACTTTCATTATCTGCAGGGGAGCTGTTTAGCACTGATAGCAAAGGCTGCACACCTCTACTTTTCTTTTTAAAATACATGAAGGCATTTTCATCCACAGAGATTCACTTTTCAGCATCCAAAATCAAAGGCCTTTCAGGACAAACAGCACAAACAAACAGATGCCAGCACAAGGGGAAGGGGAGCTTGCATCCCATGTTGTCTGAACAGACAAGCGTGAACAGATGTACAGCTTGAAGCTGGCAGAAACCCTCTCTGCCAATGGTTCCTTTCTAGTTGTGACAGCTGGAAGAAAATGAATATGCCACAAAACCACCATGACAATTACCATTACCCTGCGTTGGCTGTCCCAGCTCTGAGGTCCAGAACTGGAAAGACAAAGACTCAGCTACCCTTCCAGGAAGACGCTGAGGCAATTGGCAAGGCAGTGGGAAAAAATGTAATGAATGGTGGTAGACCTTAGAAAGTCTGGTGTTCAAAGGCAAGAGGTCATGATTTTACTAAATCTTTCCCTTTTTTATATTTAGTTTTTTCAGTAGTTTTTTTATGTAGGCGCACTGTTACCTCAAGCAATTGAGCTAATGCTGTCTAGATTTCCAAGAGTGAGATTTTCAAACAGGTCTGAACTCTTCCTCAACTTCCATCTCTCCTAGTGCTACAGAACAGTGCTGCAGAACAGATTTCCTCTTATTGAAGAGCCTTTTGAAGGAAGGATCTCCCCATGTGCTTCTTACTCCTGCATGTTATAGAAAGTAAGGGAAGGACTCTGCAGCTTTTGCTTGCTTTATCTCTGATGTACCAGCTATTGCTACTGATTTCAGCCTTGCCCTGGGCATGTACATGGTACTCTGTTGTGAACAGATGCCTCTCACCTCCACAATGTTACTCCAGGTGTGATCTACTTTGCTAAAAATGTGCTTTTCTTAAGTGCCTGTGTTTGCATAAGCAAAATAGCAGGGAGAGAGAAATTAAGAAATAAATACTCAATTTTAGTCTATCCTTGGTTTATGCTTGTACTTTAGGAGTGAGGTAGTAGATAGGTGATTTTATTACATTGGAACATAATTGCTTATTAGGTTCAATGGGTAATGCGACAGGGCCAGGTTTTGTTGGTTGGTTGGTTGGTTTTAGTTTGGGTTGTGGGTTTTTTTGGGTTTTGGCAGGGGTTGTTAGTCTTTTTTTTTTTTTTACCTGACTGCTATCAGCTGTATGTTTGTTTTCAGGAGGTCAGCTCAGCAAAAGGGAACATATTACTTTCATATATATTTGCATTCACTGTAATACATTAATTGTAATTGCCTGGGTGGTGTTTGGCTACAGGAAGTGAACAGGTTGGGGAAAGTTTAAATGTTTTGAAAGAAAACAGAAATGCAAGGCTGGGATGAGTGATAGGGTTTGCTTGCAATAAACATGAGAAGGAAAACACATGAAGAATGAAGTAATGAAAAATTAGGAAGGAGAAAACCAGGTGAATATATCAAGATAAACTGTTTCAGAGTCACAGATTACTTGTGTCTTTGACTGTTCATGTTAAGCTGGGATTTTTAAGGGGAAAATTATTAAAAAACATTTTGAACCCTCTCAGGGATGTGAAGTATTTTATCTTGACATGATTTTATCTGAAAACAAGGGATGAATCCTTGTAATTCCCAACCCACTTTTTGGGACATGTGCTCTCTGTCCTTAAGTTGTTTCTTAGCTGCTGTTAACAACTCACGCTTGGTATGATATTCTTTAAAGCCAGACCAGTTGAGGAGCCAATATCTGGGAATATAGGCTTGGGTTTGACTTGATGTAACTTCATTTATTGATGTCATAGTTGTCCAGACTCTTTCTCAATTTAGTCCATGGGAGTTGAGGGTATGAGTGATCTGACCAGATACCAACATCTGCTTTACAGAGACTTCTTGACTATTGGTTTTATTAGCCAGTTTCTATCATGGGAGTCTCAATACCCATTTCAACTCTAGCACATAAGTTAATTCCCCGCCTAAAGTGCTCTTCATTGCAAGTAAGCTGGATGACCCTCTTACTCAAGTCCTTAATTGGAAGACCTAGTTGGCATTGAGAAGCAAATGTTCAGTAACCAAGCAATGTTGGCCAGGTCCCATGTTTTACCAGACCAGAGGTCTGGCGTTAAAGTCCAGTTCAGAATACCTAGCCGAAGTTCTATCCATAGAGAATATTTGTGCTTTCTTAGATCTTTGTTGCTCAGAATGCTGTGGCAAAAAGCAGACAGCAAGCACTTAAATATTCTGTTGGTGTTTTCTAACCTCATTCTTACCCCCATGTACACAAATACAGGTGGTTCTAGGTGAGTGTGGCATATGCATCCTTGGGCTTTGAGTGTGGTGGCTTTGTGCCATCATGGCTGAGCTGTGGAGGGTCCCTGAAGGGTAGGTACATACTTTCTTTTGCTGGATTGTGCTGTGTGGACCAAGCTTTCAAAGTTCTTATTTTGAAACATCTGTTTAAAAAAAATTTAAAAATCCACTTCTTACCTTTATAACTTTGAATGAAGGTAGGTTGGGTTTAGGGTTTTTTTCTCTCAATAAGCAAGAAATTACTCATGTATCAGAAACCTCAAAAATCCACAGCTTTCCCAATGCTTATTGGTGGTACTTTTAGGGGTTTCTTTGAAAGCATAACCTCCACAAAGAAGGACCTTCTTGTTTTGTGTCCAGTGGCCTGCCCTTGGTCTGTGAGATGCCAGTCTAGGACAAATCATTGCCTAACTTTGTCCCTAAGCAAAGAAAGATGGGAACTCCGTTGATGAGGATGTGGTGGGAAGGATGATATTGAAACAATGCAAAAAATGTGACCGTTTTGAAACAGCTGTGGCCTAAGGAACATTAGTAATCCCAGGAGCAAAGGGGGGTACACAGGGTGATGCAGTGTTGCAGTGTGTCTGTTACCAGTGTTTCACTGGAAACGCACTTCCAAACAGTGAAAAAATGATGTTCCACTTGGAAAAAAGTAGTAATTGTCCTTCCTTTCAGATATTTGATTAGGCTGTACCCTGTAGTTTGCTCTTTTAATTTTCATATCTTAGTTTGGAAGAATCCTAATAATTTCAGTACTGGGATATTATTATTCTAAGAGAGCTTGGGGTATATGGGCACAAAGCAGTACTAAATATTTTTGCGATTAGTAATATTTCTACTCAAACATGAAGAAATGTTTCAGATGGTTCAACAACAGAACAGATTTTCCTAACAGGATTGCAATACCATGATTTTAACAACTGTGGAAAATATGTTTTCCACACTAAAATTAGGGGATATGCTTGTTTATGTAGGACTACCCAGAGTACTCTGAACTGAAAACTTCAGCATTAAGAGTATGTAGTATAGTCTAAAAGAAATGCAACTTTAAATAGGAGGAGGAGGAAACATTGGGAAAAAAGTGAAAGGTGAGTGAAAAAAGCAAATTGCACAAATTATTAATGTCACTGTGTCAGGCTGTCTGCCTTTGGGAAGGCAGGAACAGACCCCAGAGGGAAACAAGGTCCTTGACTGAGCCCTTCAACATGTTTTTATAAACTTGAGCACAAAAAGAAACTAAAACATCTGGCACCAGGATATTATGCAATGTTGTTTTATGCTGTTTTCATTGTCTAATATTTTTCATGAGAACTGTTAACAAGTCACTTACTGTTGTCAGATCACAGTCCCAAGTTGCCTCTGTGCAAGTGAAGGGGCACAGACTTCTCTGATTCACTCCCTTCCATGCTCAGTGATCACTTCTGTGCCAAATGGTTTCCCCTGAAACCTTTCATGTGCAAATACATGAAGCTGATCCTTGAGCCCCTATGGGTCAAACCTCTGCATGGATGTTCAATTATCCCAGTCCTCTGGGAGGCCTGAGTAGAAAATGGGTAGAAGTGATTAAAAAAGTAAGCACTGATCATGAGACATTGTGGCATATCTGTTTTATAGCAGATAGGAGCATGGGTGCTAGGAGAGTATAGGTAAGGCAAAACCAGCTACCTTTGCTCTTCTGCTTCCCTTTGCATTTCTGCTGGGATGGTTTTGCTGCCCCTGTTCTCTGCTGTCAGGGCAAGAGCAGGAGGTTACACTGCCTTGTGTGCATGTGTGGTTTGATGTATGGTCTCCCCCAGCCCTCACTTTTTGGCTGCCTTCAGCCCAAGAAAGCATTGCCCTCCCTGGGATCAGTGCCTGCCTTTCTCCTTGCTCTTGAGTGGCCTGAGCTCTGTCTTTGAAGCTGACATCTTTCTTTTCTCTCTCTGTCAGTAGCTTATGGCCAAATGCCATCATTTTGCTTCTCCCATTCATTCTCTATCTGGCTTGCTAACTTCAATAAAGGTGCAGTGCTAGCAGACTTGGATCTTGCCTCAGCTTCCATTTCTGCTTTCCTCTCCCTTCTCTCCACTCTTTCCTTGCACTTACAGTTGTCTGTTCCTTACCTGACTGCTTGGTGTTCTCCCAACCTAGAAACGGCCCAGTCCAGACAAGTTCCCTGTCTGAGAAGCTACTAGTCCTTCTTTTGGATTAATTAATTTTGTTAACAGCTAACTCCACTTGTGGAAGCTTCAGGTGTGCACCCCCTGGTCCTGGAGCTGTGCTTTGGGCAGCATAGGGGAAAGGCTGCCCTGTGTAGGAAAGCTGGTACATCTGAACACTCCTGCCTCCAAGGCTGCCCTGTCCTATGGCCTTCATCTGAGATGCGCAGCCCTTCTGCCTGCCTTGGATTTAGTTTCTGGATTGCTGCAAAGGCCCCTGCCTGACAGGGAAGAGAGCAGAGGGAAAGGTAACATGACCCTACAACCTTCTACCCTCTCACCCCCTAATAAGACCCCACACCCAAAGTACAAGTCACATGGAGACTGGAGCCAACAAGGGGTGCCCCTGAGAGCACAGCTCCTGTCTCCCTCTCCTCTCTCCCCCTTGCATTTACTCATCATTGTAAAATGTCTTCCTGCTACCATTACAGCTTAATGACTTTCCCTTCAACTTCACTAGAGGTATTAATGTCTCCATTAACAGCCACCAGAAATGGAAGCTCTGTATATCATGAGTGCAGCTCCACATCCTTCTCCTCATACAGAAGTTTCAGAAGCAGTTAAAATGTAGCCCTGTAGAAAATTAATGGCCCAATATACAAAATCTGTAATTGCTGCTAGAGGCAAGGAAGAGGAGGAGGTGAAAGTGCTCAATCTTGGTGTAATTGAGTACTTTGTTCTATAGCTGCTTCTCCCCTGTGCTGATGGGATGTAGGACTTGAGCTTCACACGATTGTGATGGAAGGCAAACGGTCCCTTACTTAGCATCATTTGCCCAACAAAGTACAGCAACAAGAGAGGTGCCAGTGTGTGGCTCCTCTTCCTATGGCGCAGCCTTGAAGCCTGGGGTTGCATGAAATGGCAGCAGGGTAAGGGAGTGCAAGCTGCCCTAAGCCTTCCTGGGAAGATGCTGAGAATATTCCCCCTGCCCCTGAAGTCTAAGCAATGGAAAAGCCAGGCAGCGGATGAGCCCAGTCTGCTCTGGTTATCTATTTCCATGGGAGTGGCTCCAGCCTGCGTCTCAGGCTCTGGGGATGTGGAGGCTGTCCTGGAGTGGCAGAGAGGCATGTTAGGATAATTGGAGCCTGCTCTGGTTTTCCTCAGCCCTGCTTCAGAAGGAAGAGGTTGCAGTTACTCCTCCAAGAGACTGGGGTAAGATGCAGCCACATGGCTGCTGGTCTGGTCTACTGTTACAACCAGTACCAGTTGGCTTTAAACTCAATTTGTTATCCTCAGCCATTGGGTGTTTTGACAGTGCTTGTATGGGTTTATAATGTCATAAAGCTGATTTAGCCTAATTTGTTGTAAGGGTTTCTGGAGCCTGTGGTCTAAATTCAGTTAAACCAGACCTCTCTGTGTGCAGAGTGGGCTGGAGGTACCCTCAGCATTGATGTTCCCAGTAAAGGCCTCAGAAGGAGAGGAGGGAAAAGCTGAGCACCTGCATCCAGTGCCACCAACAGGCTCTGCCTGTCCCAGCTTTCCTGTGGCCAGCAGGAGGGGCAGCAGTGGATGAATGCCCTCTCTGCCTGCTGAGGTTGCTGTGAGGAATGACTCACACCAGCAAGGATCAGGGCAGTTGGTGCAGCAGATGCCACCACCAGTGTAAAACACTTCTTAAGAAAATAAAACAACTTCTTTTGAACTTGCTTCTGTCAACTGCAAAATAAAAATGACAGCAGCCAATTTGGTGACTGCCTTATTTTACTCTAGTATAGCCCTGGGGAAAATTCACATTTTCAGCAGGTTTTTTTGACACTCTAGAATGGGCAGGCTGGAATAGAAGGGGACAGTGATAACTGGGATGGCCATCCCAAGGGATGTTAAAATCCTCAGCCTCTGCACTGAAATAAACAGATGACAAATTTCATTAGCAGTTTCTTGGAAGGAGAAAAACAAAGTAGCTGAGTATTTTCAATTAAGAAAAAAAGATACTTTAAAAAAATACAATCAGATGACTAAATATTAATGAATCCATCAACACTTTATGCTTTTTTGAAAGTTGTCAGTTCTGCCACCTCAGGGAAAAATAAAAGGCTTTAAAATACTTAAAAAGCAAGAGTTTGACAGAACAGGATGCTATGCCTAATGTGAAAGTTCTCCATTTTTGTATTAAGCAAGAAGGCAGTGATCCTTCAGCCAAGGAAAAGAGAACCATCATGCCCTTCCTAACCTCACAATGCAGATTCGTTTTCCAAATACTGAACTGGTATCTGCTGCTATCAAAACTTGCAACAGATTATGGCATGACACTAGTGCCTCTGGGTGTGAGTAGACTTGAGACACTGAAACTGCTCCTTTGAGCAACTTCCCATTGTATGAACAACTGCAAAAACCTTCTCAAAGCTGTCCAAGAGGAGTCTTAGAAGTAGGTTGGCTGCAGCTAGGCAAAGGCAGGCACAGTTAGCATGTGATGGCATCTAGCTGATGGCTTTACAATGGCTTTTTTTACTTAGGCAGTCCCGGTGCACTGCCAGGAATATGTAATTTGAAATTTTAACAAAAGTTTTCTATAGCCACAAAAAAGGCAGCGCCTACCAAAAACCGTCCTCCTGCTCTCACATTTGTCCTTCCATCAGGATCTGTTTTTACCAGTGAGCTGTGTGAACTTTGAAGCTGACAGACAATAATCCACCTCCAGCTCATTTCCACAGACAAGTGCAAAACTGTAACCTAGCAGAACTTTTATTAATTGTATATTCATATTTCTCCATTGATGTGGGTGGCTTTGTACACATGGATAAAATTACACAGCTCTGCTGTTTTACGTGCATTGATTTCAGCCATCAAACATAAAAAACTAGCAATAAACAACTTTTCCATATAGCTGTAGTCAGGCTGGGAAAAATTATGTGATCCTTTTTTCTCCTCCTGCCCCCTGGCAACTGAATTCCCATGACTTTCAGACTTTTCTATTTTAAATGACTGATAACATTACTTAAGATTGTTTGCAATGGGTCTGTCTTAGGTGTGCACTAGGCTGTAGCACTCACTCTCCTCTGGTAACTCATTTGGGTGCATTGTTAGCTGTTGTGACATGCTCTTTGACACTGCTGCGGGACAAGATAATTTTTCTTAGCCTGCCATGTTTTTTTCTTAGGCTCATTCACAAGTCAGTTGCGGTGCTTTACAGCTTACAGACTTTTTGCACGACCTTCTGTGTAGACTGAAAGTGATTCAGAAATGAGAGAAGAATGCTGCAACCAATTAGCACGTACAAACATTTATTTTGAAATTTCCATTCCGACTGTTATGAAGAGTTACATCATCAAAGCACTTTATGGCAGTGAAAATAGCTCTTACCCCTCTGACTCATCCATTACTCCATTAAAGCTGCAAAATGTGCAATCTGCTTGAAAAATAGGTTGCTTTTTATTCAGTTTCCCGTGAAAAGTCAAAATTTGGTAACCAAAAAAAACCAAACAAAAAAACAAACAAAAAAAAAACAAACCCAAACCAACCCAGCTTATACGGACTGTACATCCAATCCTCTCCCTCTTCCCCCAAAAATAACTTACAAAGATAGTTTAAAGTTTTAAATGAGTTTAAAACCGAGTGCATCTTTTTTATTATTTTTTCTTCTTCTCATAATAATCTTAAAATTCTAAAAACCCATAATTTACTTTCTTGGAAAAAAGGCAGCCAGCCGTTGCTTCTTGATTGGAAGAATATGTATCTCCGGCGAGTTCATTTTCTTTAGCTTTACGCTCCTGTTTTTGACGGGTTTCCTGAGGGCCTCGGCGCTGTCCCGGGGCTCGGGCGGGCTCTTCACATCGTAGCACTGCAGCACCGAGTCCTGGGGCAGGTCCCTTTTGAAGGAAAAGTTTTTGGTGGAGACCCCCGACAGGCCCTTGATCTTGCCGCAGAAGATGGTGGGCACGGCATCCTTGACGGAGACGATGACTTTGGCTGTCTGCGAGGTGCTGACGATCTCGATGTTGTTGCCGGCCTTGGGCTCGCAGCCCGCCCTGCCCGCCTGTTCCACCAGCCACTTCTGCGGCTGCCGCAGCAGCTC
>VXBI01013821.1:817156-857239 GCA_013397375.1 Toxostoma redivivum
CGGGGGTGGGGACGGGGAGGGGGATGGGGATGGGGACGGGCAGGGGCAGGATGACGGGGTAGGGCACCAGCAGTGTAGCAGGGGGCACCAGCGGGGACAGGGGCGAGCTGAAGGCCTGGGGCGGGATGGTGGCGTAGTCGGGGGGCGGCTGACAGGGGGCTGAGCCCAGGGCGCCCTGTGAGGGAAACAGGTCCTGAAGGACGGCGGCGAATCCCGGTGTCTGAAAGACCGGGGGCAGGACGGGCTCCTGCGCTTGGCCGGAGGGCTTGGGGTCCAGGAGCTGGGGCTGCCCAACGGGGGTGGCGGTGCCGGGGAAGAGGCCGGCGTGCAGGGGGCTGGCGGGACAGGCAGCCCCCGGGGGCAGCACCAGGGGCGAGTTCAGGTGCTGGAAGACGTGCTGCTCCAGGAGGACGGGCAGCGGGACAGGGCCCTGGGTGGTCATCACGTAGGGGGTGGCAGCGTTGGTGGCTGGCATCTGCGGGGCTGCGCTGCCGGCGACCTGCAGGTGGATGGGCAGGACCACGGGGCTGTCCCCCAGGCAGATGGGCTGCAGCACGGTGGCCGCCACCTTCAGGGCCACCCCGCTCTGCGACTCGGCCGGTGGCGTCAGGATGGAGGGCGCGGGGACTGTCACCAGCGGGGAAAGGGCTTTCTTCATCAGGTCGGCCGAGTTGATGTTCCACGCCTCTGCTGTGATCAGCTGGGCCACCCCATTTTCCAGCTTGTTGTTGGCCATCGCCGAGGGTGAGTTGGTGACATCCATAGGCAGGTTTGGGGCATCCTTGTACAGCTCCTCCATGTCGCAGGGCTTCTTGGGCTCTGGCAGCACCACCTCTACATCGCTGTCAGTGGGACCCGCGGCGGCTCCACACTGCCAGGAGCATCAGCACCGACATAATTTGGCCTGCAAGCCAGAAACATATTTTAGGCACCACATAAATCTCTTCCCTAAAATAATATTTGCAATTGCTGTTAAAGACCCAGTCACCAAAGAAAAGCCATTAAACGTTTCCACACTTCAAGCTAACGGCTCCATAATACAGTGTACTATATATACAGAGATGCTGGATATACATACAGCCCTGAGTGTTGTGCGAAACATTTTGAGGAACTTATATTTAGCCATAAACATGGCCTTAAGGACTGCCTGCAGCCAAAAAACCCTCTCAGTACACAGCCTGAAACAAGGACAGAGGATGCCCATTCCACATTTTTAAACAAAGCTTCACATAATGACAATGCACGTCAGAGCTGAGTGACAGCATGTTGTTTTAACTCAACAGAAGCCCCAAAACATTTCCAAAAATACTGCAGCCGTTGGTGAAGGGCACTTCATTCCCCTTCAATACTTGTCTTTTTTTCATTCTGAAACTGCTGTGTGCAGGATCAGAAAGGAATATGGCCATGCAATGGCAAAGCAAAACCAATCCAAACCCCAGTGTTCACCCTGTCACAGAGCTAGACAGAGATAGTAATGTGAACCAGGCACCTGATTCATTAAAGATTTGAGGAAAAAAAATCAAAACAACTTAAAATCCCTTTGACAGCCCAACTCTTTATATCAACCAAGCAAATGGCAATTAAAAATGGGCAGGGATGGTTTCTGTTCATGATCATGGTGAAATATGCAGCCTGTTTCCTCTAAAGATCAACGCTTCCCTCCCCTGAGGAAAAAAAAATCCCCAAAATCAGAAAATTAATGGCACTATGCATCCATTTATTTAGAAGGATAAATAATTTCTGCCCTGCGAGCTGCTGCCAGCAGACTTTGGCTGATACCTGGCTGCTTCACCTGGTGCTGCCTGTGCCTCTCCTGAAGTGTGAAGAGAATCCTGCCATAGTAATAATCACCATGGAAACTTGTCCAGTTTCAACTGTGTTACCATGGGAAAGCACCAGCACATCCCAAATGTACATTTTTCACCAGCATACAGCTGAATCCTTCTCCCTATGAGCAAATGATGTGCCATCACCACTGCCTGGCTAGCCAGGCTCATGGGAGCAAGACATTTCCCCATGTCCTGCAGGCACACTGGTACTGAGATGACAGGAGATGACAGGGAGGGCAGCACCACTCTGAAACTGAAATTGTCTGGGTGAAGGGTCCCAGCCTGGGGATGTGCCTGAGTCTAAGAGCATGTAAAGAAAGAACTCCTTGGCTCTGGTGCTTACAGAAATGATTTGCTGGCCCAGATGTTTGTAAGACCAACAAACCTGCAAAGAGGTCAAGGAAAAGGGGAAAAAACCAAAAGCCCACAAACAGGGGCTAAAAAATGTCCAAGGCAAGGAAGTGGGAAATCTGCTAGATCTCTCCTGAGACCTCTAAATCCTTGGATTTGGCAGTGAGATACTACGGTGAGTGCAGGAATGCCTACAGAAATTCCAGGAGTTGATAGCAGAGGCTGGTTGGGTGAAATGCTAATAATTTATAAGGCGCATTTGAGTTCTTAAAAAGGATTTTTAAAAGTAAACATGAATCATTTATTTTCCCTTCCTGCTGCTGGCTTAAGGAGAATAATTCTGGATTTGTCCCATCTCATGAAATGTTCTGGAGAAAAGATTCACAAATATAGGGTTGGAGGGTTTTTTTTTTTGTTTGTTTGTTTGTTTCCTTTTTTCCAGCTCTGGCTGAGACAGATTACAGGAAGGCAGAGATGCCAAAGCACTGAAAACAGGAGCAAAAATAAAATTCTTTATTTAGAAAGTGATAAAGTCAGTAAGAAAACCATTGGGCCAGTGTGGTTTTGAAAAAAAAAAAAAAGAGTAATTGTTTACAAAAACAAAGACTATGAGGAGACAGCTCAGCAGATTAACTTGAAAAAAATAGACATCATCATTTCTGTTAAGGAATTAAAAAGCCATTTTCTACTGCTCTTACATAATCTCTCCCTTCTTGTTTTTCAAATTTTGGTCTCTGCAGTGCACACCAGCATCTTTGCTCCTCCAGCTGCTGCAGCACAGCTGAGTGTTCTGCACATGACACTGCCTCTTCCCAAGGTTTCTGTTTGCTTGAAAAGTGCGAGATTGCAGTGTTTTCACAGAGAATTAATGATCTGGTGGGGACAGGAAATGACCCTCTGTTCCCCTGGCAAACCCATTAAACACTGAGAAACAGAAAAATTAAGATGAAAATTATGCTGTGTAAGAGACTTGAGGGATTAGCATGCTGTAGAGACCCATGGAGAAAGAGACAGATCACCGCTAAAGATGAAAGTATAAAACATAATGAAATTCCCCCATTGCTGCTGTAAAAGACGACAGGGCTGGAGGCAGAGGAAATACTGACATGAGGAGAAGAAGAGCTCATCTATCACCCTCACAAACCATGGAGAAAAGCCTGTAAGCTTGGCTGGATTTTTTCAAACCAGAGTCAAATATTGTTTTCCATACTGAATCCTATATGTGCCAGAGATCTGGAAATATACATTGTTGGGAGCCAGGTCATTGCCTCTGGGGGGGCCACACTGTGTCAGGGGAAGGAGACAAGAAAGGTGAGGTGCAGCCCTTGACCCAGGTTTATGCATTTGGTGTGGGTTTTTTTTCCCCCTCACCTTTCCTATATAGAAGTGCACCTTTCTGTACTTCCAGTACACCTGCTTAATGAGCATGTCATCACTAGAGAAAAAAAATCACATATATTAAAAAAACATATACACATACTTAAAATTATTTCCTGATCCTGTCCACAGCCTGCAGTCTGGCTGCCAGGTACAGTGGAGTACAGCACAACTTGATCATGCTCCCTGTAAAGCTATTTTTAGTTTCATTTGGGAGGGAATCCCAGGGCTGCTAAACACGTGTTAGACTAAAAATCTTTTATCAAGGTCAGTAAGCAGGCAGAGAGAAAAGGATCCAAGTCCCCAAGCCTCAAATGAGGAAACTTTGAAGGTCTGAGATCAAGAGACAGACTGAAGTTGTCCAAAGGTGTTTTGTAGTTCCTGGGCTGCTTTTTTATATACTACATACATAGTGTACACAGTACAAAATCCTAAATTCTCAAGGAAGTGACTGAAACAAAAGTACATTTTCAGTATTGGTATTAACAGTGATAGCTATACTATACTTCTGTAATAAAAAATCAACCTGAAGCATGTGCTGGGGTCTGGATTTTTTGGGGAGGGTCTTTTAAAATTGCTGCTTCACTAAACATAAATTATTCAGTTACTCAGGTTTTAAAATAAGTTTCATGTATCTAATATACATAAAAGAAGGTAATGTAGTCTAGAGGAAGTGCCTTAAGTTTCCTCTGCTCTGCCTGTCATACCTCAGTCCTGAACAATCAATTTCACTTTCCGTACTTATCTATTCTATATTTAATTTGCTGTTTGTTTTAACTGAAAAGGAGCTTGAAACACTGAAACAAGCCCTACTGTAAATAACCCGAGCTTTCCCATCAGGGTGCTGATAAGAGCAAAGTTCATGGCACTATGCAATGATGTGTGTGACTGTACAGGAAATGATATCTTAGCTATACACAAATGCTTTGAAAGGGTAGTGATAACTCCAGCTTATTTTTTTTATCTCCTGCTGGTGGCTGTGCAACAGACTTTTCTCAGGGCTGCTGTATGCCTTCCTGTGGGGCTGCAGCGCAGCTCTCCCTGTGCTCTGCCTGCTCGTCTGTACCATGGCTTGTACCTCTTGTCTACACAGAACTCCAATTATACTGTGTACGCTATGGGAAAGGATTAGATGCTCCCTTTGTGGGATGCCTGGCTCAGTATCTCCTGGAAAAATGGGGCTTCCCTGGAGTATAAACACAGCAACAAACAGAAAATTAAAAATCTTGACTAAGTGGAGCTGCTTGGGGACAAAATTATGGTTGGATATGGACTTCAGTGTTTTCCCAAAGCTTGCTGCTTGATGTCACAGATCCAACCAACTACAAATCATCTTCCATGCTACAAATTTTGATCTCTGTAGTTTCAGCCATACACATAGGCTTTAACATATTATTATTGGTGTTTTGCTGCTAGAATAGAAAAAATGTATTTGAATAAAGTGAGCTTTCATGCACCAAATACACAGAACTATTACTACACAAATAACACACAGGTGGACTCTCCTAAATGTGCAACCCACAAATTATTTCAGCAGTGTTTGCCTCTCACATTTCCCACTGATTCACCTTTTCATTCAGGCACCTAGGACAGAGAATCCTGGCTACCCCATGAATGCTTTTAGTAATGTAATATTCAAGCACCCAAGGGCAAAGGAGTAATCAACTCACAGTGGTGGTGAGCTCACCTTTCCCCCTGTATTGCACCCTTTGTGGTGCTGTTTTTGATACCCACATAGGTCAGCTGAGTGCAGAGGCACCATGAAGGCCAGTGGGGCCTGTCCCCCTACTGCTTGCAGACGGGCTGATTGTGAACACCACCAAGGTGTGGGACAGGCAGAGCAGAGGAGACCCACAGGATATTTCTTACGGTGAGCTGGCCTTCACCCTCTTGCCAGCTCACAGATGGACCCCAAACACAGTCCCACTGCCTCTGAGAAAGGAACTCAATGACCACTGCTTGGTCATCACAAAAAGGAAATCACTGGGCATGCACTTCTCTGTCTCCTCTAAGGGGCACCAGGGAAACTCCCAGTTTAGCTCTGCCCTCTTCCACCTCAGTCCCTTGACTCAAACACTTAACAACCAACTCTCTGTTAAGATTTAGGAGGTACCATTCAAAATCAATTGAGGGCGAGGAGAGAAAGGCATTGGAAAGATGGGCAGAATTTGCTCTGGCACCAGCCAGAGAGAAGGGACTACACCAGAGTATCACTGCCAGTATGGAAGTTACCCCCACAGCCTTTACTGCCCATCCCTCTGCACATCTCCTGTTCACCGTGCATGTATGCACTGCCTCATGGTACTTCTTACTCTACAGAAGCTACACCGTGGAGGATGAGCTGAATGTGCCACGGAGCAGTTAAAATAAGCACTTCATCAGACAACTTCAAAAGATGCTAGAGAAATAATGCTCCAATGCGAATAATGCAACAGGTTTATTTTCCACTGCTGCATTTGTTGATCCTTTCAAGAAGCAAAGCTATTTGTGTCAAGGCTCCCGTCCAAGCTGTTAAGCCCTGGGGAATAAAGAGAGAAAGGAAATCATTACAGCAGTGCAAAACAGCACCTTATAGATGGGAAATGGACAATATGTATACACTGCTTCAGCACATAGCATGATCGTTCTCAAATGCAGCAGCCTGACTAACTGATGGTACTTCAGTCTTTTAAATAGTTCAGTTGAATAAATACCATGGCTGTCTGCCTATTGCACAGGCTAATCGCTTGCAAAGAGCACGTTAGAGTCATATATTTGCTAACTATATTGCTGTTGTCAACAATTTGTAGTTAGCAATCCATTCCGGGGAGAACTCACTTTTTCTCATTTAAAAACAAATCAGTGCAATTGAAAAAAAAAATCCTGTCATGGGCCTGAAACCAGTGTCTTCACTCCCAAGGGCAATATATACAAGACAGACAATAAATGCTGTGGAAGGAATGGAACATTTTCCTGACAAATTTCAACCTGTACTGAATTTTTATACCCAATTTGAAAGCCTCACAAAACTCCCTACATTTGCAGTGGAAACTGTGACATACCCAAAGCATAAGGGAGATGGCACTTGCTGCTGTACTCCTGGATGTCTTTTCCCTTTTCTTTTACTCCATTCACAAACTATTTCACTAACTGGTTGTAACACTTAACTAATGGGCTCTGTTTACAGAAGGACCACTGCTTATACCATATATACTATTACATGTAAGACAGCACTGCAAAAACAGGGCTACCTTGAAATTATTTCAGATTGATCTTGCTATTCCCAAATCTTCAATATTTCTCATATCTGCAGCATAGGCCAGTTTCTGGGGTCTCTGAACCATCATGCTTGGAGGAACCTTTCACCAAGTTTCTGAAAATAAAACCTTTACTGTTGCAGTTTATTTTTTATCCTTGGTATTGTCCACAAATGCCTGAACAGCATGAACTTGCTTAGCTTCCAGTGAGCTGAACACATACTCTGAGGTGGAGACAGTGCATGGAAATCCGATGTATTAAACCTGACATGTAGAGGACAAATACAAATTTGCCAGCCATAATTACTGCTGAGTCACGTGTTAAGTGATGTCCCTTCAACCCAGCTAGGGCATCTGACTTGGTGCAGCTTTTGTGCTCCCAATTTCTGTTCAAACTGGGAAGACAAGTTACTGTTTTTGTGACTGCAGAAGTACCTGTTTAAATCAGCTTTCCCCATATACAGCTGGCTGCGTGCAGATGTCTCTTTCAAAGCATGAGGCAGTCCCTTGGGATAGGGAGGTCGTTGGGACAGCTGTGCCAGTGCCCAGCCCTGAGCATCTACCATGGGAAGGTGCTGCCTGCATAGCCCTGAGGGACTATCTTCTCACCAGCACTTTCTCAAAAACCAAACTTCCTCCAGCAGAGATGCTCTAGCCCATTATCTTTGTGGCTTGTGGTCAACTTGGTGTCCACCAGGATGCCCAGGTCCTTTCTTGCTGAGCTGCTTTCCAGGTGGGTGGTCCCTGGCATGTACTGATGCTTTTCCCCTGGTGCAGGGTTTTGCACTTCTCTTTGGCAAACTTCACGAGGCTCTTGTGAGCCCAATTCTCCCATCTGTTGATGTCCCTCTGGATGGCAGCACAACCCTCTGATGTGTCAGCCACTCCTGGTAGTTTTGTGTAATCTGCAAACTTCTGCAGGCACACTGTGCCCATCATCCAAATCATTAATGAAGAGGCTGAGCAGGGTGGGACCCAGCACTGACCACTGGAGTACACCCCTGGTCGCCCAACCCAACTGGACTTCATGCTGCTGGGCCAGTCCTGCCAGTTTTCAATCCACTGTCTGCTCATCCACCCCCCACATCATCTGTGTGTCTGGGAAGATCTTATGGGACACAGTGACAAAGGCCTTCCTCAATATCAACTGCTCTCCTCTCATCTACCAGGCTTTCTTCTCATACAGTATGTCAGCATCTCATAGGGAAGGAAAACTGACAGTGGACTGCGAGTCTAAGACTATCTAAATTAAAACTATATGAGGGAAAAACTGAACTTACTCTAGGGATCTGTCTTGCATCAGAGCTCCTGAGATTTACTATACCTTAACCTCCACAGCTTTCATGCATGCTGTACACCCATGTATTTACTTTTGTAGTAGGATCATAGGAAGAATGTAGATTCAAGCTAGCATTCTTAGGCTCAAAATGTGAAGTGCATGATTTTCCTATGGGAAAAATATTTTAAAGAATTTTTCTTGTCATTAAATATCCCTTTTAACTGATTATTTAGTATCATTTTCAATCTAAACATTATATTCACTAGCAAAGCAAAGAAAAATGAGCTGGTTTGAGTACACAGAGCTAAACAAAACAAACAAGAGAGCCCTTACTTTACAGTAAATTTTAAAACCCACTCATTTTGTTTTCCCATCAATCAATACACCAATGATAACAAGAGGAGAAGGATACCAATTAAACATAATTGCCAGCCCTGCTTCCCCCAAAACCTGAAACAAAAAGCACTCAGTGTCAGCTTAATAAAATATTTGTTCCTTTCCCAGTCAAGTGCTTTATTAATCAGCCCATAAAGCATCTCAGTTCTTACAAAGGATTTCCAAGTTTGATATCAGTGAAATTATTTCAAAGCCTCTTAGTTTCCCAGTGGAGGTTTGTTCACTGCTCTGAGACACTTGGCTTTCTTTTGTCCTTTCTCTCTCCACTGATCCCAAGCACAGATATTTTTACCACATTCACTTGATCTGCTCCAGCATTGGATGAGCATCAGTGTGGCAAAGGCTGCCATCCACAGCCCATCTCTTCTTGCTGATGTGGCTGTCTTGCTCCTGGTAAGAGGGACAGGGACCCCACCATGTGTTAAGAGATCTCAGCCAACAGGTTAGTGAGGTAAAGTTCTTAAATCAGTTCTTGAATTGCTATGCCATTTTTGCAGGCAGAACATCTGAATTTTCCCTATTATACAAACATGATTTTGACTCCTTTGTCTGTCTCCCAAACAGCCACAAAAGTGAAGCACACCAGACTATTCCCTCAAGAAGTAAACCATCTTCACCAGCTCCAACCTAGAAAATGATGTGAGGTGCCACTAGTACCACACCCGCCCTGAGAGACCCAGCCCTTTAGACTCACTGCAAACCCTTTCCCATCCACTCCTCACAACAAACCAGCTCCAGTTAAAAACCACTTTTTCTTGGTGCAGACAGGGCCGGAATAGGGCTAACCTCAGCTTTATTATAAAGCCATGGGGTTAGAATAGCAAATTCCAACACTTCTGTAACTCATCTTAAATCAACTGAAAGCCATATTTTCACATAGCCTCTCATTATCCTTATATAGCCTGGCTTAAATAAATAAATAATGAGAAAAAAAGCAAAACCAAGTGAAAAATGGAACCTTCCAGCTCACAGATCCTTTCTGGTGATGTACAAACGCTCTTGCCTAAGAACATGGGTAAGGACATGCAGGTGATTACCCACACACATGTGCCACCCAGCTTGCCACCATGGCCTGAAAGGGATAAACCATTTCTGCTACTCATAGCTCTGGTGGCTCTTATGACACAAATATAGTCACAAATTAGAAGATCTAGGGATGAAGAGCTGGCAAGAAACACCAGACTCGTCAGCTTATCTTCTCTTATGGGACAGGGTCTCAACTGGGAGCACAGGCAGATACAAAGGTACAAAGGAGTATTGGAGTGTTGCCTGGGGAGCCAAAGAATAGAGGAATCTTCCCTCCCTCTGTGCAAAATATGGTTTTTTAATGCTCTGTCTTTCTCCACTAGCATGAGTAACCAAATGCTCCATCAGCTTGCCAAAATCAAGTTTATGCTCATAGTTTCAGATTTATTAGACTGACTCTCCTTCTCTTCCTCCCCATCACTTTTATAAGCCAAGCCCAACATTTTATCAACTACACAATGGCACTAATCCTCAGCAGAAAGTATGCACGCAGCAGATTTCAAGCACTCATCCACCATCCTGTCTCATAATGTATATATGGAAAAAACTTTCAGGAAAAAAAGCCCCTTATTTTCATCCTTGCAAAATTTTTAACCAATGCAAGAATTTTGTTTCTAAGAGGCAAAAAAATGTAAGATTCCTGTGATGTGATTTAAAAATCCAGCATTTTTTCTTTGAATCTCACATAATTTTACACATGCTTTCCTCACAGCATTTTTACTAAGTGTTTTCTGGTTTGACTTTGAGGGGAAGAGAATTGACCTCTTTTCTCCACCATTCCATGATGCACAAGATGTCAGATGAATTCTGACTGAATTCAAAATAACACCAGCATGAGATGCAGCATGATGGTGCTGATGGATGTAATAAGAAAACCTCAAAACCTCTCAACAATGACCAATTTTGCCCTCCTAGAAGCCCCTAGATTGAACTGGGAAATATGCCTCTGACAGATGGATATGACCACAAGTAGTATGCAAATAACAGAAAATACTGAAAATATGTCATGTTGCATCTCAGTGCCACTGAGGTTACCACTGTTCAGTCAACCAGTCCAGGTTATCACAGAATCATAAAATATACTGAGCTCAAGAGGACCCATTAGGATCACTGAGTCCAGCTCCTGGTCCTGCACAGAACACCCTAAGAGCCACACCATGTGCCTCAGAGCATTGTCCATGTGCTTCTTGAACTCTCTCAGGCTTGGTGCTGTGACCACTTCCCTGGAGAGCCTGTTCCAGTGCCCACCCACCCTCTGCGTAAAGAACCTTTTCCTAACTCCCCTCGACTCAGCTTCAGGCCATTCCCTTGGGTTCTGTCACTGGTCACAAGAGGGAAGACATCAGTACCTGCCCCTCTTCCCCACATGAGGATGTTGAAGACCACAATGAGGTCTCCCTTCAGTCTTCTCCAGGCTGAACAGACCCAGTGACCTCAGCTGCTCCTCACATGCCTTCCCCTCCACACTCTTCAGTATTTGTTGCCCTCCTTTGGACACTCTCTAATAGTTTAATGTACTTTTTGTATTGTGGTGCCCAAAACTGCCCCCAGCACTCGAGGTGAGGCCACCCCAGTGCAGAGCAGAGCAGGACAATCCCTCGCCCAGCTGGTCATGCTGTGCCTGATGTCCCCAAGACACAGCTGACCCTTCTGGCTGACAGGGCACTGCTGGCTCCTGTTCAACTGGGCATTGACCAGGACCCCCAAGGCCCTTTCTGTGACACTGCTCTCCAGCCTCTAGTCCCCAGTCTATGCACAGAGCCAGGGCTGCCCTGTTTCAGGTGCAGAATCTGGAACCTGCCCTTGTTAAACTTCACATGGTTGGTGATTGCCCATCTCTCTAATTTGTTGAGGTCTCTCTGCAATTACAGATTGCAATAAATTGCATTACCTGTAGTACCTACACATGTCTCACATGCACATGCATACAAGCAAGCACTTCTGTTGGGACTTTTGCCTCATCCTCGACTGTGAGGTCTCATGGGCAGCAGTTATTTTGGTATATGATTAGCACAAAGCACAGACCTTGGCTTGGATTCCAGTTAGCACTGCAATCACTCATAAGGATGAGTGGGAACACATCCACACACACCCTCACTGAGGCACAGGGCTGCCTTCCATTTCAGAATAGCTGCTGGCCACTCCTTGTGGGTGCATTCCACCAGTGTGCCTTCTCCTCTGTCGTCATCACGTTTCTCTGCTGCCAGAGCACTTCTAGTCTGTCTAACTGTGAATGTTGTCTGAATTTCACTAATTTGATGTTCTATGAACTAAGATCTTCTAGCCAGTTCAACATAGTCTTCTCCAGCTGCTTTGGTATCCAAGCTCTGACTGACACACTGCTCCCAATGCATGGAGGTGAGACTATTCTAAACTACACCAAGACTACACAAAAATGTAATAATGCTCTTTGTCATCAGGGGTCCAGACTCAGACTACTCAGAGGAAAAGGGCTGTATTTCAGGAAATGCAAGCAGGGCAACCAGTGCTGTAAAAACTGCACTGCTATTGCAGGTAAAAGTAAATAGCATTTTCCTGATTCTATGAACAAGTCAACATGAACATATTTTGCAGATACTTATTGCAAGAGGAAACAAGGTCAGTCCTGCCCATACTTTTCCATCAAACCTTTGGAAAGAACATATATCATGATGAGTACACTATACCAAATTTTGTTATTATCACCTCCGTTATCTTAATGATGGCTGCATGGTTATAGAAGAGAAGCACACTGCTGTAGAATATAGAGCCCCTGACATATTTACTGCAGCATTTTTCACCAGTAATTTCCGCTGCAATGTGTGCTATTACGTGTTCAGAAAAACTTAGGGAAACTGCAGGATGCAGAACGACAATTACATCTTTCCCAGATGAGACTACTACGTTAATGGATCGGCATCATCCATCACCATAGATCGTAAGTCCTCTGGGGAACATCACCAGCCCACTCCAATAAATCTGACTGGGAGATTTCATATTTGGCTGTTCAGCTCAGCCTCAGGAAGCAGTCTAGCAATGCAGTTCACACATGACTGTGGCTCAGCTCTCCTGGTGAGGTGATGTTGTTCTATGGCAATGAGGCTCTGGGTGTAAGAGGTCCTGCACTCCAGCATGTAAGGGCACAAAGGGCTGCAGCCTGGCATTAATTCCTCACACAGTCAGCTCTTCAAAGAACTGAATTTAGGTACATGGATTGTAGACAGTGGAGAAAGAAGAAAGGAGGAAGAAAATTGACTGTGTAGCTTCATTCCTTTACCACCAACAACAAAGAAAAGGAAATAAAAATAAAGAAGAATAAAACTAACAAAAAAACCCCAAACAAGCAGACTGGTGCAGTTCTGAAGTAATTTTTTCTTTGCTGTCAATCTTGATTCTTCAGGCCACCTCAGCAGACAGAGCAGACTGTCTGCCATGAAAATGTAAGGTGATGCTCTATTAGGGAAGAACATACTTCTCAGAGGCTCTCCCTTTAGGGAAGTCAAACAAATAACACACAAATAAAAGCCTCCATGGCTGTACCATGTCCTAGCTTATCCTTGTAATAACAGAAGGACAGGGCCTGAGGCTGTTTCTCCTTGTCTCCTGCACTAATGCAAATATAGCTGCAGTGTAAGAGCAGGCTGGGGGGGAAGGTCAGCCCCATAGAAGCCCTTTTGAGAGGCAGCTCTGAGCAAGAGGGTCTGAGAGCATTTTTGTCTCTGGTGTTTTGTGTATATTCTGTTTCAGGCAGTCTGAATGTATATTTTCCATATACATTTTTCATGTATCTGGAGTTAAGAGTTTTCTTGTACTGTATGGAGTGGGGAATGCCACAGAATTGCTACTCCCAATGGCTTAACCATTTTTAGTCCTCTCTTCCCTGAGGCACCAGCTTTTCTGACTGACTTCACCCCACCCTGGACCAATGTCACAAGTGATATGCTCGGACCTTCTCCCCCAGCCTGGGTATACAATGAGGTGGCACCAACACCAATGCCTACTCCTACTAGGACAGGGCCACCACCAAACTTACCCTTGGAAATGGGGACAGCTTTGGAGAGCCACCTGTGCCTGTCCAACCCTCCCTACCCCCATCTGCTAGCTCTTAAGCAATTTGTCCCCAGGGTGAGTGACCACCTCCCCTGTCTCAGTGTGGATGCACTGGGTATGGCCAGGGGAACAGGGATGGACACTGAGGGTTTGAACTACTGCAGCTCCTGCAGCTCCCAAGTACCTGACATACAACAGAGCCTGGGAGATAGCAAACAAGGAGGAGGTAGTTTTAATTCTATAGTAACTTTAGGGAATAAAATCTGCCTATAGCCTGTGTAAATTGTGAGAAATGGCACATGCTCCTCTTGGCTCAGGCAAATGCTTATGTTGGTAGCAAGCTTGGCTATGAAAATGACACCCTTCCAGATAGAAACAGCAAGAGCAACCAAGACCTACAAAATATTCTGCATTTTTTTTGTGGGATGTTAAAGAAAACAACTGTGTTCATTGAAGAGCCTACTTTTGGCAAAGGGGATGGGCAGATGCCACCTGCAAAATCATCCTTCCAGTGGGACAATCAGCATCTGGTCTGTGCACTTGCCCCATGCTCAAGGGGTGAAGTTGCTGACCAGAACGACTGCTGCACCTTTCAGGTGCTCTGCATGGAAAATGTGGTTCTGTCCCACACTACCCCAAGAAACTCTCTGGCTCCAGCTGGGCTGTCTTATCTAGGCTCCCCACATGCAGGGATGGGTGGTCTGTGAGGTACTGAAGTAGCGTGTGCCAGGACACTGGGCTCCCAGGGGCTGCTGCTGGCCTGTGTTTGCCCAGGATGGTGGCTGAGGGAAACCAGAGGCGTCTGCAATATGAGATGCACAGCAGGAACAAGCCACACCACTACAGGGGTTGTAAAAGAAGCCCTGAGAGCTAAGGCAGCAACCAAGAAAAACCACTGTTTTTACTGCCTGTCAGTGGACATGCTCATGTGCCAAACTGTCGGTCGAGCTGGGTACACATCTGGGCAGCACAGACCAAACCAGAGGAGACAGATCTCTCCTGGTGAGCACAAACTCTTTATGACCTCAACTGAATCTTTCCTGAAAAGGTGTCATGGTCCACAGTTCAAGAAGCCAAGCAGACAGCTGCTGGCCATGGCTGCACTAAGGGTGGCCATCAGGGCAGGTATAGCGACCATAAACTCTCAAGATGTGCTCCACAACAAGAAGGCACCAGAGCTGCCCTGAACTCAGCATCCACAGTTTTCCCCATGGGGAGGACAGCTCAGGCTGCAGCAACCAACTTGCATTTCCATGGCTGGCTGATGCAACTGAAAGGTCCATCTTTCCCAGAAAACATTTTGTGCAGGTTAACTCCAGTGATCTTGAGAGATGGCAGCCCTTGGATGGACCTCACTGATGAGGGTCAGTGCCAGCACCCACAGCTTCACATGGAATGCAGCCATGGTGAATGCATCCCAGTTCACACCCATCTTGCCACCCCCAGGGGTCCTCCATGTCCAGGGGAAAGGCTCCCCCAGAACGCTGCAAAAGCATGAAGAATCAATAAAATCCATTGACTTTTTGTCTAACAATAACAATTTTACAGCTCAATGCTAACCAGAGTAAGCAGGAAAGCATACTGGTACCAAAAATACATTGAAGGGGGGGTTTGGGTCCCAAAATACCCAGTACAATTAACACCCAGCAAACCCTGCCCAGTCCTTACAGTGATTAAGGACAATTCAGCCCCTGCTCTGGGTGAAGATTTCTCCAGGACCCAGCCGCCAGCACATGTTTGAGTTTAGCTGTCTAAACAGGCACTGAGGGATTAGGTCTCTGTGCATCTTCAATGCTAATTAAAGGTTGTTTATTACCCAGTTGTTCCCGATAGCGTATATTTCTTCTTTGTGTAAACACAGCTGACACCAATGTCTAAAAAAACCCAAAAAAACCAAAAGTGGTGGAAAGATCTGCATTTCACCAAGTTAGGGGTGTGAGGGACACCCCACAAGCTGCACTGCCAGCTCCCAGCTCTTCCTGTCCGGCTTGCCACCACACAAAGCTGAGTCTGAGCACTCCTGAGTTCCATCAACTCCTTCCATGCTGTTCATGACTTGGGCAGTAGTTACCAGGAGAAGTTCTGGTCACATTTGCTCCTGGAGCAGCAGTGTTTACACGCAATCGATCTGAACAAGCCAGCTGGAGCATACCACAACAGCAGTGTGAAGTTGGTACCAGAGCATTCTGGACAGCATTTGTCACACACACTGACACACAAAATGTGCATCTGGAGCAAGGGGCAATATCCCCTTATTTCATCGACCAATTTTTAGGACCCTAGAAAGGGCTTACCCATATAATGTTAAACAAAGGCCTTTGGCAACATCCTTGATACAGCCAGTGAAGAAAAGCTGCCTTCTCCAGACCTTGACTTTATGTGGCTGGTGGGCACCAGGTTGGGTTTAGCTGGAACTAAAGATCTGACTTTACATCAAATAGCCACTGAAGCTGCAGACTTGGGAACTGAGGAAAACAGAAATGCAACCTTACCCTGGTTGTCCATATGGTCCTGACAGTGTGGCTGCATTATAATACATTCTTAAACACAGCTATCTCCTCTTTTTTCAAAAGGCCTTGTCATGATGCAAAAGGTCATCCACAAAAGGAAAAAGCAATTTTTTCATAGGCCTCTGTGACTTTTAAGCTTCTGACTCTGAACTAAGCAACACTTATTTCACACAGGTTTGTACCTGTAATATGAAAAATTTAAATTGATCTATGAATCTGCTTTTAAAGATATAATGCTATTTGTTACCCTTGTAAATGTAGAGAACTATTTTAGTCTTTGTCTTGCTGTGTCTTACAAAGGCAACGCACTGTAGTTTCAGTAGTTGCATTTTTAAATGTGTTTATCTGGGTCACTGCTACTTACTGCATAAGAAGATTTAGTGAAGCCAGTTAAGAATCAGTCTAGTGCAAAGGAAAAAATTCTTTAATTAAAACTAAAAGAATTATATTGTTTGGAGGGTAAAGGTCTCGGCATTATCAAATTAAAGTCTTTGGACTGATTCAAGAAGAAAATAGACCTATAGGCAATTTCATTCAAAAGGCACTTAGGCTTTTGGGGATTTCTGGACTCATCACAAATTATTTCACTAACTGGCAACTTCAGGTAGAGAAAAGAGAACAGAGCATTACAACATTAGGATTTCCTTTAATTTTATGATGTAAAATCAAGAATAAGAATGTGATTCTTGATCATGGCAGTCCATCTGGCTCACTTGGAGCATTGCTGGTGTGTGTGCCAGCTTGCCCTGAGAGGCCACACTTTTATCTGTGCAATGGCCATCACAGAGACAGCAGAGAAAACAACCTGTTTTGATGGCATTGCTCCCAGATCCTTCTGCTAAGACAAATAATCTGCAAAGAGAGAAAGCAGGGAGGGACGTTCAGAGACCAGGAGTGGCACCAGGCTCTGTGCATTTTCAATAGTCCTAGCTTTCCACTGTATTGGAAAATACCCTAAGAAAGATGTTGGTCAGGAAAGGCAAAACTGCCCCTCACATAGGAAATGAAGTGGGAGGCTGAACAGCCTGAATGGCTGAGCAAGGCAACATCCCTCAGCATCACACTGCCCATCAGTGGCAGGGAAGTGACTCAGAAGACAAGAGCACTTCAAAGGTTCATGGAATATTAGTTTATTTTAGCTGAAGCCTGTCTGCCATGGAACAGGGAGGACTGCAAGTAGAAAGCATCCGCTCTGCATCCTGTGGCTGCTGCTGGAGTGGTTCATCCCACAGGAACAAAAGCCTTCCTCCTCTTTTCCCTTTCTTGTGGTCAAGGGAGGAGGGCAGGCTGGGAGATAACCATCACTGCTGCTGCTGAACTGCAGCCAGAGGATGCCTGATGCTACACTGGAGTGGGATGAGAAGTTCAGCACCCACCCCAACCTGCCCCATGGTCTCCATGACAGAAAGCTGGACAACTGCCCGTCCATCAGTAGGGTACTGATGTGACAGAAACATTAGGTTACAGCAGCTGCATCACTCTGATCCTCAATTAATTATTCCCCATACCCAAACAGCAGCAACATGGGGAGGAAAGGAACGAGCATGTAGTCGGCAGTTTGATCCTGCTGTCAATCAGATGCTAACAGAGGGAAATAACTAAGTATAAAATATTTCTTATGTCAGAAGCAGGTAGGAAGGGTGATGGATTTTCTTCAGATTATTGAAGGCAAGAAAAGCAAAGACATAAATTCTCAAAAACCCAAAGTTTTTACTTTGTTTCAGACAGGGCCAACTTTTACCAGGTTTTGGGGGGTTGCTTTTTGGTTTTGTTTTTGTTTTTTTTCCCCCTGGTTCCTTTAATCTATTCCTTGTTGACAGACAACACACCAGTTATTCACTGGATATCGTGATCTACAGCTTCAGTTTTTGGGGTTCCCATGTGTCTGCAAGAGGGCAGTTCTGCCACTTCAAGTCCTGCTGCAGCAGAAGTCATCTCACAGTCAGCAGGGCCAGCTACAGATCAAGACTCCAAAGGAGTAAAAAGCTCAATATCTAGCCCCCCAGTAAGAGAGGATTTATTTTATCATATTGTTTTTTAGAGATTTATCACTTCCTTTACCTTCCTCCATATGTCCAGTGAAGAAAATCTGTTTTAAACATGTGACAGACATGACTTCCCTTAGGGGGAAAATTTGGGGGATAAATGAAGAAAAAAGGGAGCTATTATTGACCCAGAGCCAATCATTGTGCTGATGAGTGAGCACTACCATCTGAATATGTTTTTCAGCCTATTTACCAGATCAGGTTGCCACGCCATTCTTCAGATGATCTGAAATCACTGGAATCCCTTTCCTTAAAAATAGGGCTATAAGAAGTTATTAAATGTTGTTTTTGGGTTTGTGCAAGTAGGCATAAACACTTTCTCCACAAGTGCCTTGGAAGTCAGCTGCTGGTCCTTATGGAACAAGACATTTGGCCCTAACATCAGGTCCCACAGGTTGTGAAGCCCTACATTCAGCTCGGTGGGATTTTGGTGCAACAGCTTCAGAGAGCTGTATTGATCAACCAACCCCAGAGATGCAGATACCTTTGAAAGCAGGTCAGACACCTGCAGAAGCAGAGCGTGTCCCAAAAACCTGAAGCAAGGAGCAAAAAGAGGGGGAAGGATGCAGAGTTCTGACATCTGTATCACAGAACTGTGGGGACCTCTGAGTTGTCTCCAGATCAAAGGACCACTTGATAGCAGTCACCAAACACCTTCTAGCAGAACAACACCACTCATCTCAAACTTCACTCACCCTCCCAGGAAAGGCCACTATGCTGACATGCTTAATGATTTACTCCTAGGACTAGCTGCAATGGAAGGAAGTGGCAGCACATGGAAATGTGGCATCAGCAGAGAGTTTGGGGAATGCAATTCTGGAGATGCATGTGGTGCTGCTATGGAAAGCAGAGACGGTGCAGAGTACAAGACGTAGAATTCTGGGCATTAAAAAACCAACCCAACAGAAAATCTAAATTAACAACCCCCCTCCTCCCCCCTGCCCCCCAAACAAAATTATGTAGGGAAGATGAAGAGGTGAGGTGAATGGAAGAAGAAAACCTAGAGTTGCTGACCTAAGGGAAAAGATGAATGAAGCTGCAAGAGAACACTGGAAGTGGAGGTGGTGGAAAACTGAATTTGTTAGGGAAGATACAGAAAGCAGGGACAAACAAAGAGCTGCTGTGTAGTGCCCTTATCTTGCAGAAATTAGACTCCTTGAGGGATGTCTACTGTGTTTCAAAAACAGTTGACAAAGATGGATATAAAATTCTTCTGACCACAATGGAGGAAGTGATCTATTTTCATAATCCTGAAAGCTGGAGAAGAATAGCTTGTCTTGATCATTCCACGGAAAGCCAGATCATGTAAACAGGTGCACTTGGGCAGACCATGCTCTTTTACAGGCCTCCATGGGCTCTCCACAATCCAGCTGTGAAGGTCTGATTTGGACTGAATGCTCAAAGTGACTGGCAAGCAGTGGAGTCCCAGGGCATCTCCACAGTGTGAGCTGCAAAACTGTTCTCAGCTAAAATTGCAGGAGCTGCATTTGTGTGGAATGAAAACATACTGAGAAGAATGTTTAAAGCTCTTGAAAAAAATATTCTATTTTCTGCCTGCAGTCAATCTCATCCACAAATCCCCCTGCAGTTTGCTTTCTAGAAGGAAATAATATTGCACTGAAGCCATTCCTAAGCAATAGCATTTCTTGTGATGACCAAAAATCAACTTTAAATGTATGTTGTCGCTTACTAAGCCATTAAGAAATTTCTTATCATTGCCTTGAAGCCCCAGATTCCTGTGGTCTGCTTGGACCCACTTTGTGCTTCAAATTCCCAAATAAGCACAATAATGAAGATTATTAGAAAATGGGTGTTATGCTGCAGCCAGTAAACACCACAAAGAGGATCCTGAGATTTATGACACAAGGTTGTAAGATTTGACAGACAACCTTCAACCTGAGAAATAAAGTAACTATGGAAATTGAGTTTGAAAAAGAAACAAAATCTATTCCCAAGTCAAAGCACAAAAGAACATGAAAGACCCAAAGAAGAGTCAATACAGATTTTCAATTTCATTATTTTGATTTAATAAAATTCTTTAGATAGTATTGCTTGCTCAGTACAAGCATAGAAATTGTAATTGCAAATACTGTACTGTGATTTATGGACTGAAAACTTGTCTGATTTCATTACACTGGTAAATGTAACACTGCAGACACCTTCTCTTGGAAAGCTATTTCTAAATTGCTACATCAATATTAAGATAATCAGAACTGATATTTACTTTTGACGAGAACAGCATGTGTCCATGTGTCCACATGGGCATATACACACACAAAAACTTTTATTTTTAACATTTCTCCATTTCTCGGACCACAGGAATACATGCTACAGGAACTGCTAATTTATCCCAAACCAACCTATGCAGTTGCAAGGTGCCCAGTCCAGGATGTTATTACTGGATGTACCCTTTTTTTCCAGTGAAAGTATTTCAAACAGAAGTACCCAGCAGAAGTTCGGTTGAATTATTTGTTATCCCAGACTTAGGAAGGTATAACTTCACCTTCAGTTTACAATGACATAATTGATGGATAAATCACAGAAACCCTAAGATACACAGTCCAACATGTTAACTCTATATTTTTCAGCTGGAGTAGAGCATGGTAAATAATTTTTAACTAAACTTTGCCTTTCACTCATGGTTTTGCAACAAAGTACAATGCAGTGCGTTTAGGCAGACTTCAGGTGCCAGAGCCCACTTGCCATTGTCAACAATATCTGTGAGACAGGAGGCTGACAGGGAAACAAAGGATGTGAGACACCACAAATGAAGGGGAGAGAGGCAGAAATGAGGAAGCAATGTGGCCAGAGAGGGACAATGATGTCCCTCTGAAAAATGGAGCCTGATGTCCCTGCTGATCCCTGCCTTGAATGCCTTGTGCCACACATCCCTCCTGGCTGTCCACAGAGTACTGCCTCTGCAGCACATTTGCCACAATCGTGGCTCACAGTGTCCACAGCTCACACAGCCCACGGCTCACACAGCCCATGGCTCACAGTGCCCACAGCCCAAGGCTCACAGTGCCCATGGCTCACAGTGCTCACAGCTCACAGTGCCCATGGCTCACAGTGCCCACGGCTCACAGTGTCCATGGCTCACAGTGCCCACAGCCCAAGGCTCACAGTGCCCATGGCTCACAGTGCTCACAGCTCACAGTGCCCATGACTCACAGTGCCCACGGCTCACAGTGCCCATGGCTCACAGTGTCCATGGCTCACAGTGTCCATGGCTCACAGTGCCCACGGCTCACAGTGCCCATGGCTCACACAGCCCATGGCTTACACCTCCCACTGGCCAAGGCTTACACAGCCCACTTCCCGGTCCCTCAGGGCAGCAACTCTCCAGAGGGGGCATCTAAAAAGGGACTTCAGAGGGAGAAGATAACAGGGACAGCAACTGATGCTCCAAGGACACAGCTCTGTCCTCTGCAGCAACTGGACGAGTGAGGGCACGTCCAGCCCTCATAAATAAACCAAGCCACATCCCCATTTCTGCTCACCATTGCAGGAGCCCACAGGGTGATCCTTCGCCTTGTCCCCCTCGATCACTGTCACAAGGAACAACAACTGGCACTTATCAGCAGAGACATCTCTGAGAAGGAGTGACTTCAGGACACAGTGTCCTTCCTCGGTCCCTTGAACCCTTAAGACAATTTACAATGCTGTCACTTGTACATATTCCCTCCTCATCTGCACAGCTCTTGTCTCTAAATTTAACATTTTCCTTTCTAAACAAAAGTCCTTAAGAGTTCTCACAAGACCTTGATGATAAGACCTTTAATTGATATTCCAGTTCACTTTTCAAAATATTTGCAGATTATAGGATAAATGGTGTTTGCTTTTATCCCCATTTCAGGAGATAATGCTTGGGTAACTTAGAATATCCAGATGAAAATTTATTGGTTAGCACTGGGGAAAGCGGATCCTTCTCAAAATTAGCCTTTGACCCAGTTAGTCTTTCATAAACAAGCAATGATTTAAAAAATCCTCAGCAGATAAGATGTTTGCAGCCCCAGCATCAACTTGCATAAATGTTAGAAGGTGTAAGCATAACAAGGCTATATCAGCCATAATTTAGAACCCCAAGACTAAGGATGAAAAACTATGGAAAACTTCCCTAATGAAATGTCAAAGCCAACTAGCTTCACTACAGCTAATCTGCAAATCTTGATGACAGCGCAGATTACCCAGCCTCCTAAACTGACAAGTGCCCAAGGAAGCTCATCTCCCAGGGATTACACCTCCACTTCTGTTTGCCTTCTTCTGAGTTACAAGGAACAGCCCTGGAGGAAACAAGTTTCAGCTCATCTATTTCCTTCTGAGAGCTTTCAGTACACTACCCAGTCTTAAAGCATCAAGCAACAACAGTAAATATACACACAGAGAGACAAGAGTCCCAAATATTGACATTACTGTGCAAAAGGCCAGTCACTGCAGATGCCAGGCAGAAAGCTGCTGACAGATGCTGCAGCTTAAACCTCCTAAGAACTTTCAGGTTTGGCAACAAAATTATCTGTTCCCCATTCATACTGCCCTGATGCTTGGATCTAAATAACACCCAATATGAGAGATTTATTTTTTTCTCACTGGCTATCTATAGAAAATCCTTTTTTGTAAGTCTCTGTTGTGCAGCTTCTGAAAGTCAGGCCCAGCAAATCAAAACATTTTATTGTAATTTCATATTGTTTACTTTTGCGAGGCAGGATCTTGGCAGAGATGAGTGTTTCCTCCAGGGACAAGGAGGATGGGGCTGGGAGGAGGGGAGGACAGACGGATGGAAGGAAGCATTTTAATGCAGACTTCCTCACTGTCTGCCTCAATAGGGACCTGGCTGAAATACAAAGGAAGAGGTAAGTAAGAAGACCTTAGCTACAAATTTAGAGATGCCAGAGAGTGGGTGTGAGGATGCTCCAGGACCTGCCTACTCAGGCAGTGACAGCAGATCAGGGAAGCAGTGTGGCACCAGGGGAACACTGCCAGCCCCAGCCCACCCAGCACTGCCCCTCAGCAGGGTTGGGAGGATCCTGGAGTCCCCATGGCAGGCCCAGTTCAAAGGGCTATGGCCAAGAATAAGCAGGAAAGGACAGCCTTACCCAGGCTGCTCCCACTGTGCTCCCACACATTCCTGCAAAGCCAGTGTGACCCCCTATCCACAGATACTCCTGGCTCCTTGCCCAGACCCTCCTCCTCCTCCCTACACAGCCCCAAACTGTGGGCAGGTTTCCCTCCAGGAAAGATGGCACCACCCAAGTACATATTTCTCCATGAGAATCCTCCCACTATTCCAGGATGGAGAAGAAGAGGAGGGTCCTTATACCCTTCTGCCCAGGGACACTGGAAAGCACCAGTGATTCCACCACAGATATCTATGTTTCACTGTGTGTTTCCAGGGAGATTTGACACAACATTCAAAGGTTTGGATAAGCAATATTTCAGTTGATGAGAGCTGATTAAGTGTTTTATGTTTGAAGAACAAGGCATTTAAACATGTCACATTCTATGTGAGTCTCCTGCTGAGGTGATGGTCCTCCAAGAAACCTGCAGGAGATGTGGATGGTGCCAGGGCAGCAGTATAGTTGAAAGCAGTTTTATTGACTTTGTTCTGTCCCCAGCTGTCCAACTGAGAGACCTAGACCTTCTCATCTTCTTTAATCCTGGATTCTTTGGGGAACAAAGTCCCAGGACACATGGAAGGAGCATGATGCCTTGAAGCCCTGTCCCCAGGACCACCCCTGGTTGCAGGCAGATTGGCAGACACAGGAGACAGCTCCCTGCTCCTGCTGGGTGCCTGGCAAACCTCAGCACAGTGGAACTGCTCGCTCTGCTCTCGACATAACAAATCTCCCTGTCCTTCGGCACTGCCTGTCTCTCCTGAAGCTTTGTTTTGGTAGAAAGTGGTTCACAAAGACCTTTACACAAACTCACCCAAAGACAACTGCTTTATTACGTAAAATGATTCACTGGTGTTTAAAAATCCCACAAACAGGAGCCCTCGCTGACTTTATGACTGACTTCCCACGAAGGCACTGAGGCCAGCAATGGCTAATGCTCCGTCTGGCATCGACTCCCTGGGAATATCTCTCAGCAATAACAACTGATAGCAGAGCTTGGAGCCTACACATCATCCTCCTGTTTGTACATAAATTCCCTTTAAAAGGATTTCAGCATCCTCACACTGCTTCTTCCCAAGCGTTCAGGCTCTTAAAGCCAAGTCAGCCAGACAGAATGGTGCCACGCAACTACAAACAATGCAGGACAATTTTTTATTACAGTACACGGCACGATTCTTTCTAAAAGCCCTGTCAGTAATATGCAGTGTGTAAAAATACACATTCATCATAAAGAGGTTAGATACTAATTCCTGCAGCTTAATTTCTTCTTGAGGGCACCAGCCCATTTTTCAATTAAGGCAGGATAATATTATTAATCATAAAAAATTGCTGATGTGTAAAATTGTTTCCTTTCTGACTAGCATTGGCTGAGAGACATCGGACATGCTGCCTCTGAATTAGTCTAACTTCACGGCAGTCTGGAAGCTGTATCATCCTTTTTGGTGAGGATTCACACTGCTCCCAGCCTCAGCCATGGGGAAAGGTGTGTCCCTCAGGGAACATGCAGAGTCTCCATTGCATCAGGTGCAGGCTGGTAGCAAGGAGCCCATGGATACAGATACTCGTGGAGCATACAACACTATGAGGCAAAACGCTGGCATGAACGGGCAGCTCCATGCTAAGAGGATGCTTTAATGGTCTCTGTTGCCTGAGCATTTCCAGGGCACCATGCAGGAAGAGGTTTCTGCCCCCTCCCTCAATTTTCTGTGCTGAATTTGGTATTATGGGACACTCTGAGGAAGTAATCAGGGCTTTTCTTTAATGTTTTTCCCTTTTCCTCTGCTGCTGAATGGGTTTGCCTAATTCTGACCAAAATAACTGCACATGTCACCTTCAGATGGGGCCACCAAAAGCAGGATGGAGGGAAGAGAATTTAAGGAACAACCAAAACCTTATAAAATAGTAAGCTATGAGCTACAAAACCCTTCCTTGCCATGCAGTCAGCACGGGAGACTGCTGGACTGTGACTTGGCAGGATCCAAGAGGATGCTGCAGAGGTGTGGGCATGCCAGCATCCTGCAGGATGGCTGCTCCCTGCAAAGACACACCCTGGTACCTGGCCTCTCACCCTGCCAAACTCTCAGATCAGCCCTGGTGTGAGTGCTCCATTCCACCCAGGCCAGATTATTTCAGGTGGATAGGAGGGGACTGGCACATGCCCTGGTCTTGCTCCTGTAGCAGCGAACCATGCCCTTCAGGAGCCCTCCACGGGACACAGATACCCAAGTGAGGACCAGGGCTGTGCTGGGGCCAGGAAATGAACCTCCAGCAGGTTTGCTGAGGGTGATGGAGCTGGAGGGAGACAGCCTGGTTCCTGGCTCCACAAGTGCCTGACGTATACTTTGATGGCACAGATCCAGACGAAACGCCTCCTTTCCAGTCTTGTGTCCAACCCTTTTTCCATCTATGGGCAGTTTCCCTTGCACACATCACAAAGTCATATATCCCCTGACTTGTGTTGAGACTTTGCAACCCCCTGCTCACAGGACCTCCCAGGAGCAGCTCATGGCAGTAATCTCCTTGGCAGCTCAACCCTTTGCCCATTGTCTGGAGAACTTTGGGCATCACTCCCAACTTATGTGCCCCTGCCATTCATCTCTTCCCTCCCTGGTCTGGCTTCTCCCCTGCTCTGGAAACCGCACCCTCTGTATTTTTTTCCCTATAGTGACCAATCTTCTCCCAGCAGCAGAATTCCCCTCCTGTTTTTCCCACACACGATCAACTCCATAACACAAGTACAGTTATCTGTAGCCTTCTGTCTTTAGTTTTCTGACATCACCAAATAGTTTCTTATCTGTGGCTGGTATTATTTATATACACATATATATAAAAGGCCATCTCCCACCATCTTATCGAATGCTGACTGAGAATAAATCATGTAAGGAGAACAGGCCAGACTTTGGGACCACCTTGGGGAAAACCCTCACCCCACAGTTGTTGCCTCTTGGCAAATACTAGCAAGAAGAGCACATTCACTTTGAAGTCTGAGGAGGCAAATCACACAAACAGAAATGGTGAGTTCCAGCCAAAAAACCTCCTTTCTGACAAGAGTCACTGCTATTTATATGACTAGGTTCATTAAGATCAGTAAGAACTGGAAAAAAACTGCAGGATGGAGTCTGCGTGTGTCTCCTGGCTGAGATGTTCAGCTGTATTTTTCCTTGTGAAAAGGAAAACTATCCCTGCACCATGGAAGCAGTAAACATAGTGGGATTACTGGTCAGCAACTCAAAGGATACTACTTCCAACAGCCCTAGAGGTAGTAAGTACTCAGTGACAGTAATTGTTACAAGCAACCAAACCACCAGAGAGAGATTTCCATGTTATCTCTACCCATATATACATGAAAATATCAGTTTGTACAAATCCAAAGTATGTGAGGTTAAAGCTAATGGGCAAGCTTTGTTGAGCATCTCAAAAATCAAATTAACTGCAATCAAATTCATGGCACAACTCAGGGTTCATTTCATTACTATCAGAAAATTCAATCTCTGAAATCTTACAATATTAAGCTAAAGCAATGATCTTTCTGTTCAAGTTCTCTCTTTTTTCATTTCAAGGTGAAAAAAAGCTGGCACGCCTGGGGAAGGTGAGAGTGATGATTCCCAGCAGATACTACTAAAAGCTTGGCAAACATTTAATCAATTACTCTTATATAAAGGAAAGGAGAAAAAACCCAAACATCCTTTCAAACACACACTCAAAGACACGTTGCATTACAAATTCTACTTCTTGCATCTATTTCTACATCATGCCTTTTCCTGCACAAATGCATATATAGGCATAAACATGCATGCATAGGTAGGCATATACATATTTAAATTCAAAATACAAATCCATTAGGGAGCTAGTTAGATCTCCTCATTGCTCCAATAACTAATCACATCTCTGTGCTGTGCAGGTGGGAAAGTCAGAAGTTCATTGCATTAAATTCAGGCATTTTCCCTTTTTAAATGAAATTGCCTTTTTGGTTTATTTCACAATATGCACTCTTTAACCTTACTGCAAGACCTGGCTGTAGAATACTCACTGCAATTTCAGACTCCTTTTTTATCCCTCCTCTTCAAGGTTTCCAACTAGGTTTCTCTGCGGGAGTCAAGTGCAGTTTTAATAAGGCAGATGAGGCAGGGCTTCTCAACTGCTTTTGATAGAGGTGACATGGTCAGCTCTTTATTGACTTTCTGCAGTACTGCAGCTACAGACCATACAGACAATCTTGCTTTATGAGCATGCACCACGCAAGAGGAAATGGGCCTGGAAATTTCCAGCCAGCAGTGTTTGATGCACTGCTTGAAAAGCTGCACAATATGCATATAAAGGAAACTGGGGACAGCCTTTTTTGTTGTTGTTGTTGTTGCTAAACCATCAGGCTGCAGTTGCTACACGTTCCAAGGAAAGCCTGCTCAGGAGCCATTTTAAGAATTAATATGTCTCAGGAAAAGGAAAGAAAACAACACTGGTTATTTTGTGCACATTAGAGAGTGCTGCATATCAAAGATCCTTTTATAAACACTTGGAAAAATCACATGGGAGGTAATAACCCGCTGAATTATTTTACTGTCCTTTTCCTGTGCAGGCAGCCACAGCACGTCTACACTGTACACAGTGCACAGCTGCACTGATATACACACATCCTCACAAGGGGATGTGGGAAAAAGGAAGCAATCACAGGCTGGTATCATGTACTATTAAGGTTTTATTGGTACCAGCATGGAGCAACTGCATTGCTAATTAATGGATGCACACAGGCTACACACATCCTTCCAATCAAGCGGCAATAAATCCAGGTAGCCTTCCTCACCCTCATACATACATTACTTGAGATATTTAACCCACTCCTTGTTTTTCTGTACTGAACATTCCCCTCTTCCCCCACATCTACACCAGCAAGGCACATCCTTGAATTCTGCTCTGACACAGGGCAGATGAACATCCATGGCCCTATTCATGAGATTCTCACACAGTGCCACTCTGGACCAAGTTTGTAACAGCAGATGGGGTCCAAACTATGCAAACAGGAGGTCTGGAACCCTCCCACAGAACCCTCCACATATGCTGACACAAAAATAACCATTAAAATCAGGTTTGACATCTCTCTGTGCCTCTTTTACTCTCTGCCCAAGGGGGACAACATCCTCCTGCCCCAGGGGAGCACAGCGATGGTGAGCGGATCAAAGAAGAAGGTTCAGACACTTTGGTGATGGCAGCCCTACAAAAGCCAGAACAGACTTTAGTCCCTACAAAAATGTCCCCACATAGGGCTGCACATCCCAGCTCACACCCAGCTGCAGCAGCAGAACCACTCCCATCAAAGACTGGCTGAAGGAGCCAGGTCCCACCTCCTGCCAAAGCACCACACCTGAGCATCCAGCACTGCTGCGTGCTGCACAGCACAATTCCACATCTTTCAGCTAATTGCCAAGCTCCTGGGGATTCTGCAAATAAAGCTACACACACACAGGGGTTCAAAAAACCTTACAGTTACAGTGTTCCTATCAGAGGATATATCCTTACTGCAAGCAAGACTTAACTATATGCTTAAATTCTACTGACTTCAGGGGACATAAGGATTTGCTTAACTTTCATTATACCAGCCATTTGTTTTACAGTTACATGGATAATATGTCTTGCCTTCTCACGTACAGCACTGAGCTCCTTCCACAGTAGGGTGTTACTTCTTACAGGTGAATGGAAGAGCAGGTAGAAATTGAGGCATCTTTAGCTAGCTACCTGAAAAACATGCACAATGACCAGTAGATGATATTGTTGCACTGCAGTGCTGTCTGAGTGCTCCTGAATTGTCACCTGTGAGATAAGCATCAGTGGACAGCTACAACATAGTCCTTAAAGAAGGGCAAGGAAAGGACAGTAACCCATAGTACAGAACATTTCCATACTGTGTTCTGCATTTTATTTTTAAAAATGCAGCTACAGGGAACAGACATCCTGTGAAATAACAGATGTTAGACTCTCACCACATATACACCACTTTAATTCAGATGACCTTGCTGAATCAGAAAGCTAAGCACAAGATAAATGTCCACCTTCTCTCCTCAATGCCTGTCTTGAGCTGGGAAGGGGTGTACTGGTGTTTAGTCATCTGTTTCCTCCCAGCTCCCCATCTGCAGTTCCCCAAAGAGTGTTCTTACAGCACTTCAGCTTGTTTTTCCAAATCAGATGCTGCTGACATTGTGAATCTTATGAATTTTCTTTGCTGACAGGGATTAGATACTGCTTCATTTTAACTCCCCAAGTTGGCAGAAGCTGGAGACTGGCCTGGACCTGCTGCCAGTTTGTGCTCAGGCTCTACTCCCAGTAGGCAAGAGATGCGCAGGGCTTCTGTAGTCATATGCAATACATTGATTTAATCAAAATTACATACCAGACTCACTCTTTAAAGCAAAACTCAAACAGTCAAACAATTAATTATTGCTTTAATTCTTAAGATCTTAAGATCTGCATGTGTTCAAAATGCTCTAAGAGAAGAAACAGACTGGCATTGTATTTTGGCCTTTTGCTGGTGGCAAAGCAGATTATTCCTATCATGTTCTGCAGGGGTGCTGTCAAATGCTGTTTCAGGCTATGGGCCAAAACCTACCCCCAGCCCATGTGCTCAGCTCTCACTGGCATCAATGGTATCTCCACCATGGACTGACAGTAGTAAATGGGCAGAGATGTGCTGGCTGCTCAAACAGCACGATCTATGTGCTGAATAATTCATTTTAAACTGTTGCACAGATGTCAAAATGTTATTGCTGATTTCTAGCCAGCAGAATGGGTGTTTCTTCTCCTGATACGAGTGTGTCACTGCCTGTAATGCCAGAGAAGATGTGGGGGATGTCTCAGCCAGACAGCAAAGCCCATACATGGCATGCCTGTGAATATACAATTAAAATGACCATTTAAGGCCACCTTTCACTTTCCTTAGTAGGATTCACCTGCAGATGTACTCACCCATTGCCTTCAAAAAGTTTCAAAAAAGCAGCTCAAAACATGGCATGGTTACATAGGTTTGAGGGTAGGCTTCAACAATCACTTCAGCACTTTGGATTTTTGCTAAAGTCCCACAGAGAAACTCTAAGTACAAACAACTTAAGTCACTGATGAGTTTGGATAACAAAATAAATCCAGACAAACAAAAAAAAGCCCTGCCTCTGTAAATGAGAACAAATAAATGTATCCTACAGAGTTTGCCAGCCTAGCCATGGAGAGAAGTCTATGGTCAAGATCCTCCCCTCCAAACTCAAGGAAGAGGAAAGGAGTTTTTCTGTTTCTCTTTTCAGTAGACCTGGAGCAACCATTATGGTCCACTCTGACATTGCCCAGGCACTGGCTTCCCAGCCAGGTGGGCTCCAGCTGCTGCTGGCCAGCAGCCACCTCCAGAGTGAGGTGAGAGTCCTGTGTGCAGGTGGGCTGGGGGTGATGGGAGAGGTGGAAGGGAAATGGGAAAGGTCCAAGAGAGTCATGGGTTTTGAACTGAGATCAGAGACCAGGGATCTCTGACACAAACCAAACAAGCAAATGCACCCCACCAGCCCAGGAGCATCACTATAGGGATGTGTCAGCTAAAAAGTGGAATTTTTCATGCTCCTAGATGGGCTTTTTCATGTCTGCTGGTCTGTGTGGAGTCAGACCTAGGTTTAATGAGGTCTAATTTGTTTCAAATCCATAGCTCTCTTTTTAATAATTAACAATCCCATCACTCAGCAAAGTCATTCCTTACCCCTGACTACTTGCTATTAGGAATGAAATTTACTGTGAAATACTGTTAAAAGGTGGAAAGCAAGTGACATAATTCACGTTTTAATTAAAAAATATATATATCACACAAAGCTGGAGCCATAGAAGGAATAACTGAATAAGCCTAAAAAACCCCCACCCCAACCCAATGTCTACTCATCCCCATTACCCACTTTATTCTTGTCATGCTATTTAAATTCTTCTAATTGACTTCTCTTACTGGATGCTCTATGCCCAAACCATATTTCAGTTTTTCACTCTGCGATTCCTGGAACTGGAGAACGTGTCGGCATCATTACCATGAGCATTACACACCCTCACACACAAGGGTCCAGGAACTACAATTAACACATTAAGAAATAATAACTGCCAAGGGAGCAACAGAGGATAAACAGCATGGAGCTGATGTAGCAAGAATTCTGCTTGGGAAAGGGCTGTCTCTTGGGTAACGGGCAAGGGAGAGGAATTGAAGCACTGTGCAGCACTGCCCACTTACCAGAGAAAACCCTAAAACCAGTTGAGCTGTTCACACATTAATTTCTTGAAATTTAATTTCACTAAAAGTACTGCTGGCTTTAAACTAGATTTCGAAGGAATATGAAGGCTCATGTTCTCAAAGAAATAATAATCGTGTCCTGTTCCCAAGTTTAAAATTGGTATGTTTTTTGGTACTTGAAAACCTGCCCTGAGGTGCTGTGGGTTTGACATTTTCTTGTTCTTTTTTAGTAGAAGTGAGAAACACTTATTTCTTTTACCCATATATTAAGATATATTTATAAAAAAAATTTAAAAAATACCTTTCTTCTGCTTGTAAATATCTATTTTTATTATTTCCTGTTTTGGGGTTTTTTTTATTTGGCTAGGGTTTTTTTGTTTTTGTTTTGTTGTTTTGTTTTGTTTTGTTTTTTTTTAAATAAATTTAAATATTTGAGTTATTTTCCCAATTTTCTCAAGGTTTTTTAACGAAAAAAAATTTAGATTCCAGAGCCTTTAAAGCTTCCACTCTGAGAATGTTTTGTGTGAGTGGTCCTGCAGAAGCTGCACAACAAAAGCCTGCAAGAGCATGCCAACCATTTGGATACCTATCTGTCTTCCCCACTGCAACCAATAGAAACCATGGAGCACGCTGCTCCCTTTGGGCATCAATCTTGGCTTTAGCTACTTTCAGGTGGACCAGCCAAAGCATTAATACTTTTCAGTGAGATTAGGGGCTGAAGGAACATGATGGCACACGTGAGGTTTATGAAATGCTTTGTCTTGCATCTCTCCCACCTTGGGGCTGCACAGTCACAGAAAACCCAACAAAAATATCGCCTTTAACATACCAGCCTTGCCTGCATTCACCCAAATCCCTGTGCAAGAAAAGGGAGGCAGAGAGGCACAGACACAGAGGGTAGGATCAGCAGCTCTGCTCAACCCCACGTTTTGGGAGGGCTGTGCTGCTGGCAGCCTGTGACCCATGTGGGGCTCAGGGCTCCTGTGACAGGCGTGATCCCCCCGTGCCCCCACGCACGGCTCATCAGTCAACCCAGACACTTCTGCAAATCACATGGCACTTTGTAAAAACATAATTGTTTTTATTTTCCAATTCTCCATGTTTTGTGTAGAGTGCTGCTGTGTTCAAGTGAAGTGAATAAAAGCATAAACAGCAAGCACCATCTGGAGAACATTCTTCCAGCACGCTGAGAAATAGCAGCCGCCTGTGCGCTACCTGCTATAAATAAATGTCATTAAAAAATGTCCAAATAATTGTTTATTCCTATTTGATGGAACCGGAGTCAGATAAAATTTTCCTTAACTCTCTCTTCAGGTACTCACCACCTTCACAGAAAAAAACTCCAAACAGATGTAGATATTTGTATCTCTTTCCTTTATGTTAATAGGGGTATTACAAACAGAGTAGCAACCCTACACATTATTCTAATAACAGCAACAGAGGTTGCAACTTATGCACGACATGTGAACAAAGCACTGAAAATCCAAATGCTTTATAAACTGTACCAGGTTCACAATAGGGAGATATCTCTCAGCCCACTAGCAACTGAAAAGGTAAAATTATTCATTCTCCAAACTGATAGTGTATCAGTTTGGAGGGAAAAAAAAAAAACAGAAAGTCCATAATTTATTTTCAGTCTACACAAAGCCACATCTCCCTCTCTGCTGACAAAATACAGACCAAGCTGGCTGTGGGGCTGTGATGAGGCTCTGCAAAGGGTCGGAGTTGCTGTGTTTGTTTAATCACTGCAATTAGAGCTATGCAAATAATGGAATTGTTTGCTATAGTGGCAAAGCTGAGGTAAAAAAATTAAAAATAAGTATTTGGGTTGAATGATTTAAAAACAATTTTGGTAAAATGACAAAATAAAACTGTCTAGTCTCTTCTACTCAGATTCAACTCAGAATCCATTCAGATTGAAATGAAAAATACATTTTCACACTGGAAAAAAGCATATGAGCAATTGTCATTATTCCTGTTTTTTTGTGGGGTTTTTTTTTTTTTTTGTTTTTGTTTTGTTTTTTTGTCAGGCAAACATTTTCAGCATCCAGGAAGGGATGCTTAGGAGAGCTTGGTGCTTCTTGGGGAGGAAGAAGATTTGAGTATCCCTTATCCCAGCCTTGGACATACCTCATGCTGTTGTGCAAGGGCAGGGCTGAGTGCTGCATTTTCCTCCCTTGAGGAAGCTGCTGCCAGCCCTTCTCCTCCCCCATGCTCTGCTCTGGGCAGCTGCCCTGCCCAGGGAGCCCAAGGGTTGCAGGTAGAGGTGGGTATGGGAACAGCAGCACTGCCTTTTCTTGGTTACACATGGTTCAGCCACAGCTGGCACTGGGTGACTTGACACCACGAGGCTGGGGTGTGCTCTGGGATAGGGCATGGGGCTGAGTACCCCAGGCTGGCACAGGATGCAGTCTGAAGCCTCCCTGATGAGCCACTATCCACCAGTAGGAAGAAAGTTTTAAAGAAATTTTAGTGGTGTTCTCCCTCGTTTTAAAGCCACCTTATATTGGCAGATGTCATGAAGTGAGAGGAGCAAATCAGTCTTGTTCAACAGCATCCACAAAAACAGGCTGGGTGCCTTTCAGAAGAGAGTGGCTGAGATTCCTGAGGCACAGGGCATATCAACAGCATAGCCACCCACCATCACTTAAGGGCAAGAGTGGAATTGATGGACATAAACCAGATCCAGTCCTTCCCTCGAGCCGCTTGGTCCAAACCCAAAGTTGTACCCTGGTGTGGTCGCAGAGCAGCTCTGCTAAAGCCTTGCCTTTGGCTGGGACTGGCCACCATTCCCACTGGAAGCAAAGGCATCGTTCCCACCATATTTTATTCTCTGCTTTCATTGGGACTCAGTGTACAAGGAACTGCCTGAATAGGGATGAGGGTCCAGACCCTTTCCTGATGAAATCACCATCTCAAACATAGCAAGGGCAGGAAATGATAATGTGGTTAGAGTTCTCATTAGCCATGTTTTCCTAATATTTATATTTTAGCTACTTTTATTTACAGAGTCCACTCACACTAGTTAAATTATACACTTTGAAAAAGAATACAAGGGCTGTCTGGAAGTGAATACACTGGACTACTGATTTTGGTAGGATAATAATGATGATTATCATGATTAATCAGACTTGATGAATAAGATTTTGCCAGACCAGGTGTGGAGGAAAGGCAGGTGGTGGGAACATGGCTGTCTGTCCATGCATGCACACATGCGTGCGTGTGTTTGGGGGGTGGGGGGGAGGGTTTTTCTTTGTTTTGTTTTTGCCTTTGGTCAAATTCAAACAATGTGCAGTAACAAGAAGTAAATGTCATTTTCCTCCCATCCATCTTAATTTGGCATCCATTTTAAAGCTTACCTTTGACCTTTGAAAATGTTAATACACTTAAGCAGATATAAAAAAAACAAAGCTCCTGGAAAAATTAATCACAGCCATATCATGATGCTGGTCTAAAAATGTAACATCAGTTGTTTTCTTCTTTAAAGAAACATTTGTCTAATGCAGCAGCAGTAACTATGCTACAATTACCTATTATTTCCTCTTCAAACAAATAACCACATTTAATGCTATAGCAAAACCCTTTCAGCATAACCTGCTATGAACCAGCACAATCTACTATGAATCTGTTCTGTTGAGCAACTGCCTAGAATCACAGAAAGGGTCCTGAAAAGGACCTTGAGAAGTGTCCTAACCCATCCCTCAGCCCCAGGCAGGGCCAGCTAAATCTAAACCATTCTTGACAGGAAACCTTGTTTATATTTCCTTCAAGTAGCAGCCTTAAACAGAACTGGGGAAAATTGCACCATTCAAAATACATCATATATATATATGTATATATGTGAAAATAATTTATATATGAGTATTATGAATACAAATATGAAAATACAAATCTAAATGATAAGTCTCCCTCCTCTGACCACTTCATACCCTCTAACTAAAGAGTTCAAAACAGGAAACTCTAATAAAAACACCTCCTTCCTTTTTAAAAATAAAAGGCTACTCGATTGAGAACCTCAGCTCCTTGGAAATGCAGGGGCACCTCTTCTCAAGAAAATCAGAATTATCAGGTCCCAAAATATTTGGGTCTTTATGCTGCAGAGCAAAGAGTTCTTCAGTTCCACCAAAAAGCAAATACAAAGAAAGAGTGTTGACCAGCCTTTCCAGTAACCAAAGTGAGTCTAAGATGTCTGTAGCCTGTTTGTGATCAAGGGCATCCCCCTTGTCTCCTGACCTAATTATTTCTGGTGGGAGGTTGTGCTAGGTCCCTCCAGGACAGCCACTGCCCAGCTCTGAGGTTACATGCTATGAACGTGGGGATCCATGGCACACAGCCTTATGCTGCTTCCATTTTCCTGTCTGTAGCACCTATAGCTTCCATGGCACTCATGGCATCCAATTGATGGCTACCCCCATCAATTTAATACCCCCATTTAGAGGACAGAAAGCTGTGGTGACGGCCAAAATGTATCCTAAAAGAGAAGTGATGATTTCATAGCTAAACACAGCTGTTACACAAGCATCTAAAAAAAAATCAGTCAGGGACCTAAACATCAAACCCAAAGGCACATGCCTTTGGATTTCCTCAGTGAGTGGGGAAGTAAATTCCTTGCATCTGTTTTCTTCCACCTACCAAGATTATTTTGGTTGTAGTGCAACTGGAGAGTGATCAAGCAGTTTTCTGCAGAATGAACACAAGCTTAGGCACAAGGGCAGGGGGAGATGTGAGATACTGAGCTTGGCACCACCAGTCCTGTGAGAGAAGGACAACCCTTGATGTATCCTGCACACACAATGCAGCAGAGCTCCAATGCAGAGCCCAGTTTCTTCTGTCACAGAAGCTTTGTGAATCCACCCTAAGCATACAGAAGCCTAAGCATACTTGGCTTCTCCAGACATGAAAAGGCAAGAGGTAACTCCATCCATCCCCTAGGGACCAGAGATGAATTACAAGCATGTCACATGAGAACAGAAAGGCTTTTCTGTGTGGTCCTTCTTCTAGTATCTGCCTATATGTTTCTACTTCCTTCTGGCCTGCCCTCAGCATCCCATAGCCTGCAGAGCAGGCTTGGCTATGTCAGAAGTCCTCTTTCCCCACCTTTCTGCAGGGCAGACCTCCTGGCTGAAAGCTGCCTCTGATCTCCAGCCCCATCACCAAGGCTGGAGATGAAGGCATCTATTATTCAGACAGCGATGCCTGACTTCTTGGTTAAGAAAATCCTGATTAAAAAACAATGTGTTGCCCTTCCTGTTTGCTTTGCAGTGGCCATGTGTAGATGCAGCTCTACAGTAAGTGATCCATCACCAACAACCAGGAAGATGTGTATCATGCAAACACAAAAATACTTCACATTTTAATTTATTTTCTGTGTCTTCCATTCTCATTGTCCATCTATTCCAATGCTCCTCACTACCTTTTCTTTAAAGTAACTATAGATATACTGACAGGAACACCTAATAGTTTTCTTTTAGCCAAGGACCATTTTCTGCAATATTGGCACATAAGCTTCAAAGACAATCAAATTTAAAAGAAAATAAACATAATGAATTCACATTTCTCACTTTGTCACTCCTAACCCTTTGTTTCTTATTTTTTTGCTTACATGCAACAGAATATACATGTGCCTTTGTCACACTGTTTGTGAACAGTTTATTCACCATATTCTGTAATCACATACTAGAACTTCAGTAACACACTCCTCTAGTTAATTAGTTTATTCACTAGGCACAGATTAATAAATGATGAGCTACAAAAAGTTGCTATTGTCTGAGTCAGTCACCAAGTAACTAACTTGGCCATTCAGGCAGGGAGTTTTCTTCTCCGAAAGGTAACAAGTAGCTATGTAATGACTTCTATTATTTTCTCAATAAACTCAGAGAAAATAGGACATTGCAGCTAGAAAAACATAGAAAGAGAAATTATCTGCTACTGTCATTAAGGATTCAGGGACTGATAAAGAACAGTTGGTGCAATGCAGCTGGAGAGGATTTTTGGAGTAAAGTGATTATTCTCTGGCCATTAAATTATTTTTTCCTGGACTGAAAGACCTGCACTCTTCCAAATAGCCTGGCTTTGCTATGAGAAGCACACTGACTGCCAGGGCAGGCAAGAACCATTGCCCTCTTGGCCCTCCTGGTGGCCACTGCACTTCCACCTCTTTGTTTCCATGCCATAGGAAAAGCGCACAATAATTAAAAGGCTGAAGCACATGCAGACATTGGAAGAGAGACTGGTTTTCGAAAGCAGCCTGACCAAATGAATTTGGAGCTGCACCCAGAATGATCAGGGACATGCCCTTAGCAGCCCCATTGAAGCTTAGTGAGGTGCCACAGCAAACTTCCCTCACCTCTGTTGTCAATCAGAGCTCACCTCAATCATCAGCTCAAAGGTAACACAATAGTGAGATATTTGGGGACAGCAACAGTCAGTCCTGGGGCTTGTTCTGATATCTCTGTGCCTGCCATGGGAGAGGTGAGGGGAACCCAAACCCCCACCTAGCTTGTCCTCCAAGCCAACAGCAGTTGCCTTCCTTCTGCTCTAGTGGCTGCTCTCTAGCCACTCTAAAGGGGGTGGGAGCAATAGAGACCTGGGAGGTACTAAGCTGAAGGACACCTTTTTCCTGAAGAGCGTGGAGGAAACAGGAGACCTACCCCAGGCTCTTTGTTTAAATTCTTGAGAACATTTAGACCTCTGATATCTTAAAGAAGCATTTCCAAACAAATGTGCAAACTGAGATCAGTGATTTGTGGTGTCCCTCAGAGGATCACGCTGGGACTGGTATCCTTTAATAACTTCATCAATGATACAAACAGTGGGAACAAGGGCACCTTCCACTCCTGTGGAAGAGCCTGCCTGGAATATTGCATCCAGCTCTAGGGTCCTCAGCACAGGAAAAACATGGACTTGTTGGGGCAGTCCAGAGGAGGGCCATGAAGATGATCTCAGGGCTGGAGCAGCTCTCCCATGAGGACAGGCTGAGAGAGCTGGGGCTGTTCATCCTGGAGAAGAGAAGGCTCCAGGAAAACCTTACAGCATCTTCCAATACCTAACGAGGACCGACAGGACAGACAGGGACAGATATTTTAGCAGGGCCTGTTGCAATAGGACAAGGGGTTTAAAACAATGGTTTTAAATTAGGGTCATTTTAAACTGGACAGAAGGAAGACTATTTTAACTGGGAGAGTGGGGGGACACTGCAACAGGTTCCTCAGAGAGGTGGTAAATGTCCCATGCCTGGAAACATTCCAAGTCAGGTTGGACAGGGCTCTGAGCAACCTAATCTAGTTGAAGATATCCGTACTTACTGCAGGGGGTTTGGACTAGATGGCCTGTAAGGTCCCTTCTAATCCAAATATTCTATGATTCTATTAACCAGGAAATATAAAAGGATGCTGGAAACAGGTCCTGCTCAGAGGGATCCAGTAACTCACACCCAAAGCTAGCAATTGAGTGTGGAGCTGCAGCTGACACAAGGGTCGCCCCCAGGACACCCAGCCACCCGCAGGACTGGCAAAATCCTGCAGATGTGACCCTGTAAACTCACCTCACCCATGTTACAGCACTGCTCTGTACACTACAGGATAGCACAGATAGAATTGGGTGGGGGTGGGAAAAAAGGAAAGCCAGAACTAACAAGCAACATTAAATCACCCAGCAGAGCAGCGCCTCCACAGAGTGGCCTATTTACAGAGCAGCTCAGTGCCCTGGGAGAGATGGGCAATATTGCAAATGCAGGAAAGGAAATTCACTAGGAGAACTGAGACAGGCTAACAAAGATCTCCACAGCCTAGGACCTCTCATACAGCCAGCTCTTTTTTGAAATCTAGATTCTGCTGGGACGATTTAGGCTTATAGCTTTGAACATAAGATAAGGAAAATTTTTCATCCTGAAAACAGTCTGTGGAACTCAAGCAATGCTGGGAAGTGTTTCACTGTATTGTTATTCTGTAGATACTGTTTCTGGAGGCAGGACCCAGCACAGCCTGATCTCAAAACAAAGCCATCAGTGGCTAGCGCCACACATCACCAACCATCTCCTTCCTCTCAAAATAAAATAAAATAAAAGCAGGTACCTCCATAAATCATTAATCCATTCCAGTTTCATAACAAGAATATTTGTCAGCTCCCATTTTACATCCCTTTCTCTTGCTGCCTGCTCTACAAAGCCACCATTTCAGCTGCCTGTGCGTACAGACCAGCAAGCACACAGCACCACAACAGCTCCCACACCCCTGCTCTCCTGCCTGTGGAGAGGATGGCCACCTCTCTTTCACAAACCCTCTCCTGTGCTACCATAAATTTTTCAGGGGATTTTTAAAAATATATAATTTTTATTAGTAGCTCTGGGGCACCCATCAGAGGTACTCAGCTACTGTAACAATCACGTGAGTTATGTAAAAGTAATTGGGGTTAAACTATTTGCCACATCAAACTCTTCACATTTGGCCCCATCTTTAGGACCTAGAAACATCTGAAAAAAGCCATGTGTCATTCAACAGTGCCTGGGCTTATTTAAGATCATTCTGGATTTTATGGGAAAAGCCTTGTCCTGCCAGCTTTACATAGCTAGTCTACCACTTGCAAGGTTATCTGCTCTTTTTTTTCCTTTAGTACCTACATCAAAATATTTTTCCACACAGCTTTTCTTTCCCCCCCCCC
>VXBI01013821.1:859789-927287 GCA_013397375.1 Toxostoma redivivum
GCTCGGCAGGGATGCGCGGAGCGCCGGGGTCCCGCCGAGCCGCGCCGGGAGCAGCCCGGACGGACGGCCGGGAGGATGCTGCAGCAGGCAGCGTCATCCTTCTTCATAAATCTCGTGGATTTTTTTGCTCCCTGCTTGCTTGAAGTTTTGACCTTGTCTCCTTTGCGTCTGTCTCGGATTGACCGCGATTCTGACTTCCTGTTTTTCTTTATTCCCCCTCCACCTCTTCGCCCTTTTTAATTCCTCCTCCCGTCCGCCGCTCCCCCCTCCGTCTTTTCCATCCTCGCTTTCCCTTGTCCCTGTTTTCCCATCACACTGAATATCCCCTTGACCCTCAGTTCTGGGCTTTAAAACGGTTTTGTCAAGGGCAAAAGAGTTTTTTGTAGGTTTCAAATCGCTATTAAGTGTCGCCAGCAGCTTATCGGAAGGTGCGGTGCATTAAACTAAATCCATGGTTAGTATTACATAATATGCCCTCGAATGTACATAAAAGATGATTGTAATTCCATCTGGATTTCTGTTGATATTAGCAAACCGCTCAAGATTTCCTCTTGCGGTTTAATGGGCTTTTCAAAACCTTTGACTGGTGCTGGATCAAACAGATTATGATTTAAGAAAGGGTAAAGCGCACACACTCATGACATCGTAGGAATTAGTGAAAGAAGAAGAAGAAGGAAAAAAAAACTTAGTAGGTCATCTGCCTAATCCATCTTCCAAAAGAGGGTAGGAATGTCCCCCATACAATAATTTATGGGCATTGGTCTAGATTTCTTTCAAATGCTCCAAATATGTGGCTTCCTTATTGCCCATAGGAATTTAGGTCAAGCTGCCTGAGAGTGAATTTTGTAGCATCTTGGGATTTAAAATCCACTACTGTTATTCCAAGGTGGTTTGTTTTGGTTTGTTTTTTTTTTTTTCTCCAGACAGCACAACTGTACAGTCGCAGTTGGTCATTTATTTCTTGCCCATCTTCATGGAAGGATTTTGGCCATCACTTTCCCTAGGTTGAGAGCCCAGGGACATGTACAGCTGAGAAAATGTCAGCTTCATGCTCAATGTGGCCAAAAGAGTGACTCAAATGTCAGGACTTGTTAGGAGAGCAACGAAGAGGAAAAGATTTTACACTGGAAAATGTGTGCTGGACCTGTGCTCTGAATACTTCTGGAATTCTGGTCTCATCTTCTTAAAAAGGACATAGTAGAGCTGGAAAAGATTTGGAGGAGGCTAGCAGTGATAATCCATGGCTTGAAAGGGTTTTCTAGTTAGGTGTGTGCACACTGGCAAGAGGCACCAGAGGGGAAATGTGACAGAGGTTCCTCAAATCTCAAGCAACGTGGAGAGGGTGAGTAGGGACTGGTGGCCCAGGCTTCCAGCACAAAAGGGAGAGGCCCCTAACAGATCACCTGACTGTACAGAGGTGATTCTTCGTGCAAATACAGCTGTGGAGCCCTTTGCTATGACTGCAGGCAAGTGATGTCATTTTGAGGGGAAAATGAATGAATTAACAGGAGAGAAATCCACAGAGAGCAACCAAATCACAGCTTGCTCAGAAAGGTCCCTCCATGACAAATGGCTCATGGCTGGGCTTGCTCTGTTTTTGCCCTTTCCCCTTGGTATATGTTGATAGTCACTTGTCACCTGCCATCATTATGCCTTGAGTCACTGAAGAGAGAGAGCACTGGTTGTGAAGAAGTTTCTGTCACTCTTCTAAAATGTGACAGAAATAATCAAATCTAGCTGTGGCCTGGGGACAGTGACCTTAATTTAAAATCAATCAAAAATCCCTCTCTCAGTGGCAGCTGATTGTCCCATTTGCTTTCAGACTGATGCCCTCCCAGGCCTGCTATTGTCAGTGCTGTTACACAAGTGGGTAAGCATTGTGCTGTCTCCTTGTCTTCCCTCCTCCTCCACGTCTCTGAAGCTGAGAGAGCATGGCCTCAAACTTCTCTGTGTTTCTGGCAGAATTTTTTCTGTGCATTAATTGATAAAGCTGTACATGTATGCGTCAGTATGGCTGCTTTATCCATGCAGCTTCTCCAGAAATCTGCCAGTTCAATATTGTATCTTCAAACTAGCTCTGGTGAGGTTGGTTGCCACACAGGAGGCAAACTAGAGCAAGAATGAAAATGAAGGAGCCCAAACTATGTATGTGAATGACCTTGGTCAAGTGACTCATGGTCTCATAGAAGACAGTACATACACAAAAGCTTTGTAGTCTTTTGTGATCCCATAGACTGTTTTCACACTGTTTGTGCAGGATCATGTATTCAGGTAGATCAGGATAGTCACCATTTGCCTGTGATGTTGCTCCACCTCCATCTAAATCTCAGCACGAATTCACATCTGTGGCACTCCTCAGCTCTCTTATAAACTGTGTTCTAAAGCTGAGTGTCTAAGGTAACTCTGTAGAGAGGATCTGCATGAACCTGGTGTATTGTCTGTGCTGATAAATGTGACATCTTTCCTTTTGCCAAGAATGTAAAGCAATAAGCAGTGTCATTCATCTCACCCTATCACTTGATCACGTAGAAACTCTTTGATCCTGGTATAGTACTATACAGTAGCAAAATTAATACTGCCAGGTGTGATTACTAACACAGCAATCCAGGATGCGTTGCAAGCTTTAAATTCTGCTTTAAATAAGCAGCCACACTGCAAATGCTGGGTGGGGAGAACTGACAGACGAGTGCACGCACACGGTCTGTTGGGAGCATCCAGAGCCAAGCAAGAGGACTCATTGCACCTAAAATGGGGGTTCTGAGCAGATGCAAGATTCATAGTGACAGAAGTAATTTTCAGGTTTTCCTCTAATAATATATAGGCAGTAGTAAGCCTGTGGCAAGTCCAAATTGAGTACTGAGCAGCTTTTAAATTGTTTAAGGCATTATCTATTATAAGGAAGTTTATAAAGCTCCATCTCCATTATTTGAGTTTTCACAAGGTCATAATCCACTTGACCCTTGTGGTTTATTTCATCACTATTGTCCCTCAGAGGAATTATAACCTTTACCATTACCACTCGCTAAATATATCACGAGGTTTTAGTGATATTGTCATAAATCACCAAGCTCAGCTTTGTTGCTTGTAGTGTGACCATAGTGCATACTAGTTTTTGATCCAGTGATTGTCAGGCTGATATAGTTGTCGTTCTTTAATTATTTTATAATGGGAGGAACACATGCTAGCAGATATGAATGTGTATTTGATTTCCTTTAACATTTAAAAATTGCCTTTTTCTAAGATCATCTAAAATTCAAGTGTGGGTTTTTTAGGCAAAATTTCTGCAATCAGACAAACTCATGGATATTAAAATCAAGCACAGCAACTTCAAGAACAGCATTTTCAATTAAATGTATGAGCATTAATTAGAAATCATATGTAATTTGATCATCCTGTAAGCATTTAGTGAGAAGAACAAAGATATCACAGGTAGACAAGTTTCATTACTATATGGGATAAGCTATAGGGAAGCTAATGATAACTGAGAATTTTGGATAACAGTAATGCATATAACTATGCTGCTTTTTACATTTCAATCTGTTTTCTAGCAGAAAGTTGGTCCCATGTCAGCCCCCCAGAAATCTTAGAGAGAATTTGCTATATCAAGGATGTGCTACTGAAGCCAATCTTCAGCTGCATTTAAAGATCAGCTAGCTAGAAGTTGGCCTCAAAACTGTTTTGACAAGACATACCTTGTTAAGCAGTAATTGGGATCCAGTCAAGTTGCTTCTGGCTCCAAGGAGGATTAACCATTACTATATATCAGGCTTACTTGCTGGGACTGCTGGGATCCAAAACGTCTTTGCAGCACCACCTGCAGAAGGACTTTATCAGTCTGACAGGATATTGTGGGGCAGGCCTGGGCATATAGTACCATTTCTGGTGATGTGTGGCAGAACACCTTGAACCAAAAATCTCTCATCTGATTAAACTGTGGAAATCTATCTTTGGGGAGGATGAGGAAGAGTTATCTGTCTTTATTCTAGAGATCCTTCCACTGTGGCAAGTGCAAGAATAGGGGTGCACTTCAGCATCCCCCGCCTCAACAACCCACAGGCTTGTATGTCTACAGTGTATTAATTTACATCTGAGTTAGTCACTTTTCAACCTTTATGGTCAGCTAGGAGAAATAAGCACTTTTAGGACACAATTCATTTGACCTTTCTTAGACATGTACTTTAGGAAGAGATAAATCACTCCCCCAAGTATCAGTGTTTCTCTGTTGACCACAAAAGGACCAGAGAGTGTCAGAGGCAGGTGTCTATATTGCAGGCTGTCTACAGACAATTAGGCAAATCCTAGATTTTTCTATAATGCTGCTCTTACAGTGGCTGTTAAATTGTTTCACAAAGATTTTTATTTCTATATCACAAGTATATAAAATAACATATTTTTCTTTTTTTTACACATTTTTATTTTTGAGAAGCATTTGGTTAGCAGACCCTGCATGTTACATTCGAGTTGATTATGTTGGTGCTCTGTTCAGAATTGTTTTCAGCTACCTACTGAGAAATTGGCAATTTTTGCACTGTTTCACCCTATGAGTTTCACCAAATATTTGTCTGATTTAATGCAAAGGTGGAAAACGGGCACAATTTACACCGAGGGAATGAATACAGCGTTAGAAATATCTCTCATCATGGTATGTGACTAGAAAGCAAAGATGAATGTGTGCACTTTTTTTTTTAATTTGATCACAGGGCAAGATTTTAAATGCTATTAGTAATGAAGGATTCATGGCAGTAAGAGTCCCTGTACTGCCAATAAGCCCACTGAGCCCATGTATAGTACATCTCAGAAAAGGCCCAAGGCTCAGATGTCTATCTCCTTGTTCTTGTATTCCCAACAAGCAGTGAATAATGCATTAGTTTTGCTTCAAGCATCCTATTTTGAATATGCTTTAGCCAGAATTATTAGCTTTTATGTAGTGTATATTGTTAACAGAGGTCATGCTCTGTGCCCATCTAGTGCTGTCTCCAGAAGTGCCCTGCCATAGCACACAGAAACATTTTACTAAAAATTCTCATTGCTGGTTGTCACTGTGACATCCCCTGGGATGTCCAAATTACAGGAACTCCAGATCCAGCTGGAGTCACTGAGAATGTCCCTGCAAACATCACCTGTCTTTGGCTTAGGCTCAAAATATTTACAAAGCAGAAGGAGGGAAACTTGTATTGCAATGACCAGGGAGGGCTCCTAATTTCTGTGCTCATATTGCTCTGTGGAGGTCAGCCCTTACACCATCTGCCTCTGCCCAGGCACTCCAATGTGTGTGTTGGGCTGTGTTGAGAACATCTGAAACTGTGCAAAAACAAGTAAATACCTAGGGCTGTCCCTCCCCCTGCCTTTCCTCACCTGGCCAAGGTGAGCAGAGCCTGGAGAGAGCTTTTCTTAAACCCTTAGGTCTTGATGAGGGCCATCAGTGACCCAGCACTGATGGTGAACCTACTCATCTGCTGAAACTCGTGTGAGAAAGGGGTTGCACAGCCCAGTCCTGGGGTGAGGCCATGCTCTTAGTTGCTGTGAAGCTGTACCATTCTCCCCTTCAGCAGCTGTGGTGGTCTAAAAAGAAAATTAGCTTTTAGAGTTATAAAGAGAGCATTGTTTAAGATAAGTGGTATCATTTGCAAAGGAGTAGGCGTTTACTCACACAGATGTGCACGCACACACACGCACACGTCCCTCAGTTAAGTTTCCACAGCTACCCTTAGTGCAACGCAGCCAGCTGTTAAATCCAAAATAGCAACGAGTGCACATCATACGCCCTCTGTATTACCATTTGAAAGGGACAGTTCCTTGGGAGGATGGGAATTTGACAGGATATGAATATGTCTGAGACTCTATTAGGCACTAATTCAGCAGGACTGGCTGAATGAGATGAAGAAGCAATGAGGAGGAGAGAATCTCTTCAAATTTGAGCTGATTGGTAATTTTGATGAAAGCCCTTTAGTCTCATTCAGTGACTGTTAATTACCTCTGGAAATTAACAGTTATTTTTCTCTTCAGGAAATGTTGTTCGCCTGCCAATATAGAAAGATTAATTAAATTCTTCCATGGATGAAGGTGAAAGTAGGGTCCTCGTGGTCAGCGCACATTTTGGCTGTAGATGCAGGGATGTCATGACAAATTCTCTTTTGAAAAGAACAGTCCAACTCTTTCCTCTCATGTTTTCACAGGGAAGTAAGGTATCCCTGTCTTTCTGGGGTAAGGCTGGCTTTCACCAGGAAAGTCTGGGTGTGGGAGAGCTGTGAAAAAAGGGAGGGAAATGACTAGGGTTAAACAGCCTGGAAGTAAATTATGGGAAGTCTCTTGTACCACTCAAGGGAAAAATTAATATCCTGGACAAAGGGATTCCTGCTTCAATTGAAGGGAAACCCTCAGTTTAGACTCATCTATACAAAGTATCACAAAAGTTAATTGATTCAAAAAAGTGGTAACTTGAACCTCACATCCATAAACTATGCCAGCTTCTTCTACCAGTTCTCATTTATTTGATCTTGGTGCAGCCTCGAAAGCTGTTTTATCAGCACTAATGATGGTCCTTCCACTGCTCAAGAGTTTGTTTCTAATATCCACTATTATGCCATTCACTCCTGCTGTGCAGAATTTAAAAAAAAGGGAAAGAAAGAATGAGGCAATATCCCAGGGAAGCTCCTGTGCCAGGCTGTTACAGGCTTTTGATTGAGTTCTTGATTTAAAGCTGCCAAACAAATATCTGGGCATAGTTGTTAAAAATCAGAAAAGGAAAGGGAAAGGGAAAGGGAAAGGGAAAGGGAAAGGGAAAGGGAAAGGNCTATTCCTTGATCTATTTTTTTTTTTCTGATGGGAAGACCTTGCATTAAGTTTTAATGATAGATTAAATAGATGGAAAGTCACTTGGAAGCCCAATGGGCAGAGAGATTCCAGGCTGCCTCTGTGAGGATCACAGGGAGGAAATGAGGCAGCTGAGAAGCAGCTCAGCTCAGGAAGGAGGCAGCCAGGTCAGACAGCCAGGCTTTCCAGACGCAGCCTCGTGGAGAGCAAAGGAGCAGCTGCAGTCGATGGAAGCCGGCAGGGCAGCCAGCTCCAGAGCCTGCTCGCGGTCTGCAGTGGGAGCCAAGCAGCCCCAGGGGAGATGCTCTGTGTCCCCACCCTCCAGGCAGCACCGGGGCTGCAAGCTGGCATCACCCAGGGATCTTGCCAGGAGTGTGAGAGCTCGACTGGGGGCAGGATGTTGGTCTACACGCCAGCCTTCCCACCTGCAAAAGCTGCCAGCCCCACTCCTCCATCCCTGTGCAGGGTTTCTCTGGGTGCTGAACTGCAGACCCTGGAAAGGGGGTCTCCAGGAATATCCAGAATTCTGAGTCTTGTCCTGGTCTCAGGGGGGAGTATTTTTCACACATTTTCCAGGATCAGCAACAGGCCAATGCAGCAATGAAAAATGCAACCTTCACTTACCTGACTTGCTTTGATCAGAGGGGATCCTGCTTGACAGAAGCAGGGGATACGATCATGTAGATTTGTCCAGCAGCACCATTGAAGGATTGAAGGGTTACACTTTGGAGATTCTGTCACAGATGAAAGACAAGTTTATTTTGGCTCTTGACTGTTCCCTATAGAAAGTGAAGAGGAAACAATACTTGGTCCATTGGCAAGTGTCACACTAGTTACAGATTTTACCTCTAGTCTACTTTAAAGTGTGTTTTATGATCACTATAAGAAAGCACAGCAAGAAACAGTATTTGTTACATTTTGCATGGGCTCTAATGTTAGAGGCTGCTGCAAACCAATGGTGGTATCTTTTGGATGTGATAAATTTGGAGCTTAGTAACTTAGAATCTGTTCAACTGAATCCATGCTGGGGAAAACCACTGCAAATTATGAAGACAGGCAGCAAGAAGTAAGTAAAAGTGAGTTAAACAGAGAAGATGGGATGGAAAAGAGTAAGACTCTCACATAGGACGTCTGTTCAGTGGCCAGTTGGGAAAAAACAAAGAGAAAGAAGAAAATCTTTTATACAGTCTAGCCAACCTAGATCCCTCTTTATAGCTCTTAAATAATGTAACACGTGGAACAAATATATAATTTCCAAAGAAAAACATGGAAAGTCTCAGTTATGTTCTTATGAGAATGCTTTCTATTTCTTTCCCAGCTAAATAAATCTGTTTACCAAGTTGGACTCAATTCTGCAAGCCGCTTCTTCAAAACGACATTTTTTGACAAATTTGTTGTTTGCCAAAAACATTCTCTCAGCTTTAATAAAAAAGCCCAAGACCAAACAACTAAAATTCAATGGATTGGAAAGAATCCAGTAGGCTTTGGTTCAGTCCTTGTAAAGCAGCAAGTAAACATTTTCTGCATGCTTTAGCAGAGTATATGACTCCTCAGTCCTCCACAGTCTTTGTGTAGAAGAAGGGAGTGAAGCACATGGACGAATAACTGGTTAGATTTGTTTCATCTTCAGTTAAGAAGGCAAGCTAGATCTTCAGCCTCTGGCACTGATACTAAACTGCCATGATTATAGTCACAAAACCTTTTCCTCTTCTATGCACACAAATCCAAGTGTTCCAAAAGACATTAAAAGGTAAGTAAATAACTTCATGACCAAAATAAATGACTGCTCATAAGTGAAGCAGAGAAAACTGAGGCTACCTGGAATAATTCTGTCCTATTTGAACTTGCTTTTAGCTTGTCTGCCTTCAACTAATCATGTCATAGCAAATAGAAACACAGAGGTACTATGATAACAGCTCTCGTGGTGAATGTAGTTTTCAGGCTGCTGAAGCTAAAAAGTGATGTTTGACATCTAATGGCAAGTGAGAGAGAAAACATCTATTAGACATGTTAGATGAGCAGTGTCTCCAGTTCCTAAAAGGTATTGGCTTGAATGCCATCTTCTGAGACAGAAGGTCACAATGATACACACACATACATATGATGGAAAGAAAGATATATACAGTTTATGAGTTAGCCAATACTAGCACTGAACAAATGGTTTAGAACTGAGGCAGAGATGCCCATGCACATGTGCTTCTTGCTGCACCTTTCTTCCTTCTGTCCAAAAGTGTTCACAATATTATTTGCCCACTACTTTTGCAATATTATTTTTTCATCTTAAAACAGTCACCACACTATCTTCCTACAAAACTCAGGGACTGTTGGCCCTCTCTGGCTGTTGGGATTTTGTGATAGCTCCTACAAGAGCAGTCAGTGCATCCCAGAATAATACTGGGAACCTAGCAGCCCATGTCACCATGATTCCATAAGACATTATTTTATGATGCAAACACATCCTGACCTCCAGAGCATTCAATATATCAAATGTGTAATGTATGCAGAAAAAATCCCAATAAGGAGGGAGGTAAATAAATTTGTTATGATTTTAATGATATGCATTTTAAATGTCAGTTTTGCTGAGCAATTAGGGTCTGAAGAGAGTGACCTTTGCACAGTGCTCAAATTGTCCTGAGGCATAGTCCTCCTCCATGCATTTATTACTGCCTTGTGTGATGAAGTGTAGGTGGTACAATGCAGGTCCATCATTTGTAGGAGGGATCTTTCTGGCTGAGACACACAATAAAAGCAAGGTGGTGCAAACTTTTTTTGCCACTGTGTGAAATGCTGTGTGAGAAGCAAGGGATATTATTTATTGAAATACACTGCACACGAGTGTCCTTCAATACACAGATGCACAAATGTGGGCTGGGGGGGTCTCTGTCTGAAGAGCAGAGAACAAAGGGGATCAAATCACCTGTCCAAAGTGTGGCATTCTGCCCTTCCCCTTGCTTCCCAGGTGAGCAGTGTGTGGAGATGGGCCATGCTGTCTTGGCTGGGTATAGGAACAACATCTTCTCCTTACTCATCCCTGCTGCTGGATTCTGCTACAAGCCCAACATCTTCCAGAGAGTGTAGCACACCATCTATTCTCAGGTGTATCCACCCTCTGAGTCATATTTCAGATATTTTTTCTACTTACTTACACCAAGAATAGATGTTTTAGCTGCTATTTAAGGCCACTCGTTTGTCATTAGTTTCAAAGGCAGTGTTTAAGGCAGAGTGATCCCAAGGAAAGGAAGTCCCTCTGGGTTAGCTGCCACTGCAAAGGGAAAGCAAAGCAATAGACAGCTGCTTCTACTGCCTGGGCATCTGCTGGTGGTGTGGACAGTTCAAGTATGGGAACTACCTACACCCTAGGTCTAAGGCTATAAAGTATTAGTTTTACAGCTGAGGCATTTTAGTATATGGCAAAATGCAAGTGCAAGTAGGAGATATTAAAATACAGGACTGCATTTTGGCAACCAAGAACATTACAATAATGTAGCAATGGGCAAGGTCTGCCTTCCAACTGTGCCTCTGTGAGCTCTGGACCCTGTGTGGCATCTGTTAGTTCAAAAACAGTGTGGTGCATCACCAGAATAATCTGCAGCTTATACAGGGCCATTTTCCTGTCTCTTCAGTATTTTTCCTTTAGTATCAGTAACAAGATGGCATTTCTCTAGTGGAGACTGCCAGCCTTGCCTACTGGTCCAAGAGGAGTGGGGAAGGGTGGCAAGAGGACCAGTAGTTCTGCTTCATCAAGGACATCCCTCTGCAAACTGGAAGGCCAGCCCTAGCAAGGGACATTCAGAAAACCTCCATATCTAATCAATTCTTGGTTTTATTGCTAGCAAGGCTGTCAAGCACTGGACAGATGGCTAATATTTTCTTTCACTATCAGGCTCTCTGTTGGATTTGGACCAATGATGTAAATATAAACAGCCCTGGCTCTTGGTCACTAAAGCCTCCTGCCATCAGCCCTCCCAGAGCGATATTATTTAAATGAACCAGCAGAGTGGGTATCACTGAGTAAAACAAACCAATTAGCTGCACAAACTGGAGAACTGATCTCTTTAACCAAGTACTCAATTTTGCTGTCACTAACTCACATCCAAGGGGATTCAGTCCCATGTTTACTGCATGCCTGGTGCTCTGTGGCTTTGCAGGGCAAGAGAGGTGTTGGAGTATTTAGGATAGTGTGTGTTTTAGGCCATCTGGCATGTTTGAGCCACATATGGAGCTCCTGCCACATTGAAATATTGAACAATTGGAGCCCAAACTTGGTGGTCTTTCCAAGTCTAGCTGTATTGCCATGATGTGAGTCCATCTCTGGGGCTGATTCCACTGAGTACAGGGAAAATTCAAATGATTCATTAACAGCTGAATAATGCTTTGTGCCACTTTTTTCCAGTGTGTCCATATGTGTGATTTGCTGCCATCATTTCTGCAGCGTCCTTCCATTCCCCAGCTCTGATGCATTCAGCATGTGACCACAGAGTGCTGAAGCCTGGTACAGCCTGTGTAAGGATACAGGTTTGGAGGTGTCTATCAGTGCTTCCCCATGAGGGAGAGTCACTTGAGGGTCATTCATGTCCTCCCTACCTGTCCTGCCCATGAGGTGTTAGGAAGAGAGGGACTGGTCTTACCACTGGCCCAAACCCATCATGGAGGAGCACCCATGACCACGCACCAGCTGAGTGCCTGGTTCCCAAGGGACACCAGTCCCTGCCCTCCTCCCACTCTGGACACAGGGCATTTCCAATGCAGCATCCATCTGCCTGCCCCATAATGTGTTCCTCCACATCCTTGTGGCTGATCTTTCTTGAGCAGCATTAGCATTGGCATCAAGCTTGGTCTATTTGGGTTTGACCTTCTTATGGCAGTGAAAATGCTATTGTAGTCTACGAGACATGGGGAGACCCTGTCAGGAACTCTGCTGTGTATTTTTTTCCAGTCACAGAGTAGAAAAGGGGAGAGTAGATGATGAATGTTTCAAGCCTCAAAATTTGTATGTTCTAGGCTTAATTGTTTAAAAACTGAGCTCCTGGAAAATTTGTTCCAGAGTGGAGAGACCTTGTAACATCTTCTTTCCATGCTGGAAGGGAAACCTTAAATCAGAGAAATATGTAGTATTAATGGGCAAAATAGCTCCTCTAATCTGCTGCAGCATGATTCATCGCTAGAACATTTATAGGTAAGCACCAGTCCTGTATATTACTGAAGAGGTATTTAGTTTTCATGTCTTTCAGTCGCATTTTTGCTTGCTTGTTTGCAAGTTTATGTGTCTCAGATCTTTCCTTTTGTATTTTTTGGTTGGTTTGCAATATCAAATGGAAGTGCATAGCAGTGGAACAGTGTTGGCATTGCTCTGGCTCTTACTGCATCTTGAAGCCAGTGTGCACCTATTGTGGAGCAGCGGCATCAGAAAACAGGGAGGGAGAAAGCTTCTACAGATTTCTGGAATATGCATGAAAAATTATTCTGAAATATTATCATGGATTAGTTTAAAGCTGCTGTAGAAAAACTGTATTTCAATGACTTCTGAAAAAAGAATAGTTCATAGGGCATAAATGAGCAGGGAGATTGCTAAAAAAGAAAGTATGCAAATTATGCAGAGAGATATTCAATACTCTAATTTAAAATATTGAGTATGGAAAGGGAGTCTAGTCAGCGGGGGTGGGGGTAGGGGAAGTTCTCATGCAATTATGCAAGGATATTCATGTTTTAAATTTATAGTGTTCCACGGAATATCTGGAATTCAGCCTATGCTGCCTTTCAGAGGCAAAATAAACAGAGGCAAAATAAATCGAGTGAATACAATTAAACAAGGTTAACTTGCATCTAGACTTCTGAGAGCCTGGTATTTGCTTCATTTTTAGTCAGAAATTTCTAAAAGCATAGGCTTTTTTAATTAAAAAAAAAAAAAAGACAGACAGAGAGTCTCCCCCGTTCTGGTGATTTTTCTCAACCACTTGTGCTTTTGCTGTGCTGCTGGAGTAGCTGGGAGACAATTGGAGGTTATTTTTAGACTGATTCACTCTATAAAGCTGACATTTGTAGGTTAGGCGTACCAGTTGCTGACTGCTTCTTCTTCTGCATCTTCCTTAAATATTCCCCTTCTAAACAGTTGGACATCCTCCTCCTCCTTCCCCAGTCTTTCCCCATAAGTATCAAAGTACTAAACCCACGTTCTGTCTATCAACATTTGCTGTGGAGCTGAGTTAAATGCATCATTTAGGAGGCTCAGCTCATGCCCTCTCACGCAGCTGGGAAAACACAACATGAAGCAGTGCTGCTGCACCTCAAATCTGCTCCTAATGGAGCACAGCATGCTGAGCATCCCCCTAAAGCTCAAAGGAGGATCAGGACATGGGCCATGCCTCAAGGCTGCATTCACATACTGAGGGTGCCCATAAGACCCACATCAACACATCTTCCCTGCTTCCCATCCGCCCAAGAGGAATTTGGCTGCCCATAACCTATGTCCCCAGAGAAGAGCATGGCCAGGAGCACCCTGCAATGTGACCTGCATTTCTAAGGGTTGCCTTTTGACATCCTTGTCCACTGAAGCTGGAGAAAATGAGCTATGTTTAAAAGTAAAATTGCTGGTGTGTTTTGCCTCTGAGGAATTATCCAAATGTAGGCATGCAGGCAGCAGCCCATGGGAGCTGGGGTGCAAATCCCTGGGATGGATTGTCATCAATTCAAGGAGCTGGAGATTCCCTGGTGTGTAAAAGACTCCATATTGCAGTTATTCACTGCTCCTAAGCCATAGCATTTAGCAGCATGGCAAATCTAAATCACTGAGCTTTCAACTCTGAACTCTTTCAATCTGCTGGAATTTATGGAAACACAAAGACTTTCTGAGCCCAAGGAGGAAAGATGGTTGGTAAAATCGAAATTCAACAGCAGATTAGATTATGAAACTGCCATTAACCTACTCTATATTATAATCTCAAATCCTTCTAATATATTTGCCATGCAGCAGTACAAACATTATTTTCCACTTAAATTAAGGCTAAACAGAAATCCTTTTCCCAGTGAACCTCTTTCTTTTTCTGATGCTTTCTTTTTAAATGAGTATCTTCTTGCAAATGGCAGTTTAAATAAATCCAAGCATGTAATCTTTTAGGACAAAATCCATTTTTTTTTGCAGTAGAGACCATATGTGGGCCTCATGCCAGGTAAAATCTAGTGTGCAGTCTAGTGAAATCCAGTCTTGGGCATCTTGTGAAGTCGGAGCTCTGCTGTTCTGCTCAGTGCAATGCTCCTGCTGGGGTTTATGAGCATGGGTTTGACCACAGACCATGCTCATGCCAAGTTACCAGGACCATATCACTCTTTTCTGCCCTGATAATGCATATTCCCATCTTGCTCCATTCAGGCAAACCCTGAAATCTGCTTCTAAAGAGCTGACTGGGTGCAGACAAAACACATTGCTGCTGGATCCACACCTCCTTCCACGTAACCCAACTGCATGAGGAGCTTTATCAGAGACAAGTGCTATTCCTGTGTCAGAAAAGAGGAAGGTAGGAGCATGACCCAAACTAGGGTGTCTGGAGGAAGGGCTGCTGGGAGACAAGAACAGTTCAGGTAAGGACATCACTGAGGTTTAAGGAGTCTTTGGAGGAAGGCATGACTGAGTGGGGACAACCTAAAGCAAAACAAAAACACCTCACTAGGTTCTTCTTTTCTTAGCTCTGTACCTTCTTCAGAAAGGAGGTCAAATAAAATTGTTATTACACTCTCTCTGTTTTAATGAGATTTCAAAAGCCCCTGCAATATAGTGCTCTTGGCTGACACAGGAGAGCACACTGAGGGAAGCAGTTCATTGCCCAGGCTGGTCAGAGTGTCTTGGTTCATGCTTGTAGAAGCCATGGATTGTTGCAGCTCTGCATGTTTGGAAATATTCTGTCTCAGGAAGCAGCTCTGTGCTGAAGACTGGGAGCTCCTCCTGCTTTGGTGAGCACCAGAGGGGAAACCTGAGCCCAGTGGTGGGAGTAGTGCTGTCTCTGTTCATTTCTCCAGCAGTAAGCAGGATTCTGCTTGTATTTAATAAATGTACACCTGTTCTTTTATTTCCCAGAAGTGTTCCCCATGCTGCTAGAGACCCCACAAGAGTACAAACCTCTCCCTACAGTAGCAAAATAATATCATGAAGGTCATGTTGGTAGGGTCCCTCTCTCACATCACTACCACTGGTTGCCCAGAAACAAACCTCCTGAAAATTCAGATGCTAAAAGCAGCTAAATGAAAATCAAAAGCAGGAATTAAGAAGGAAGGAAATGTGTTAACTAGTTAATTAACTGATTGATGTTACTTTGTTGGTTCTTACTCTGCAGTCAGCACTGGTTCAGTGAAATGTGCTTTCAAGAGAAATGATGCTAATTAAGTACATGACAGAGTGGCCCAGGTAATAATTAGCAAGGGATGAAGTGACCATTTGTTAGAAATTTTTTTGTCAGGCCCGCAGATAATTTGTATTTTTGTTTGTCTGCCCAAACCTTGGGCTACCTGAAAAGATCTTCACTAAATGTAACGTCCAGATCCCCCCTGGCTTAAAAAGCAGCAGAAATCTGAGATACAACCAGCATTCATTTTCTATTATGCAAATACAGCTTCACAGTATGACACATCTGTAAAGCTTCATTTGGTTCCCCCCTGGCACAGTAAGCATCTGCAGCTTTAATGTCTTTGATATACTGTTTTTGATTAGATTAAAGATGATATTTATAGTAATTTCAGTAATGTCATTAGCTGTCACTGGAGTATCCTCCAACATTTTGTTTCCTCCATATGTTTTGCAGAAGGGATAATGAAATTTGACTGTCCTGCAGCTTGTGTATAATAGCCTTGTTGGGAGCAGGGTTCCATGGGATCAGGCACTACACTTCAAGTGAAAATGCTGGTGATCTGGTGTGCTCTGTAAACTGTGCATGACAATCCTGCCCTCTGCCTCCACTGTGTCCTTCCTTCCCCATCCCTGCAGAGACAAGGTCCCCTTTCCTGTTGGCTGGCTGAAAATGCACTTCTTGTCTGTGGGGTCAGGTCAGGAGGGACAGATGGAAGGGTGGATAGGTGGGAGGGTAAGACACGAAGAGTGACTACAGATCACTATTATATTTAGCAGAGAGGAAAATCCTGGGAAATATGATGACAAGCAATAAATACCTCCAGTTTAAGAGTTTAAACAAAGGTGTGGAATTATTTATAGAAGGACAGCGAGTTTTGGCCAAAGGTCAGGGAAAGGAAAACAGTTCAGATTTTTTTTTTTTGCATGGGGAAAGTAACTGGTATGTAGCACAGTTGCCAAGACCAGAGGGGCTGAGGCAAATGTTTGTGGCCATGCAGGATGAGAAGGACTGTGGGTTGGGGTTACGTGGTGACTGTCCTGAGGGTGGGAGAGGGGAGCTAGACATGCAGCCAAGAGATTTTCTCTTCTATTTCTGATCCCCAGCCTTTCTGCAGAGCACAGATGCAGCTCTCCAAAGGCACTCCCACATGGCTCTGTGTAGTTATTTGTGGGAGTAAACACTCCAGTTTTGGGATTGTTCTAGATTCACTTTCCTAAAGTTCAAAATATACTATGTTACTTGAAAGAGTAATGCACTGGCATTTATGGTGGGCAGTGGTCACACTGGAGGTAAACTGTTATTGCAGAATTCAGCATATAAACATTAGCTCCCCAAGAGGTGGTTAGTGAAAGTATATGTGCAAGTGACTTTGTTTAAGTAAAAGAAGATTGCTTGACTTTGCATTAATCTTTAAGATTAATGGTGCTTAAAAAAATAAATTAAGAAACTCCAGAAATATATCCCAAAAGCATTTAGAGGGACAAAAAGAAATAGATCATTTGGAGTATTGCACTTAAAGCTCCATTCCCAAGTTGTGCATGCTGAAGATCTGACCACTGTAACAGCAGAGGGGGTCCAGCCCCAGTGGGGAGGGCTGTGGAGAAAGTGAGGGAGAGAGGTCTCACTAGTCTCTGGAGCATCCATGCTCCACGTCCTGGCAGCAGCAGGGGCACACACAGCCCAATAGCTTTCCCTGGTGAGCTAGAGACGATGGAGATGTCACCTGATGGCAGCTGCAGCTGATCTGGGTATGGTGCCCTGAACCTTCCCCGGGTGGTGTCACCTTGATCAGTTTAGCACCAAAAGAAAAGACATTTTAATTCTGAACTTACTGTGCCCCACAGTCTAAGGCAAGTTTTGCCCCTAATATGAGCAGATGAAGCCACTGCTAGTTTAAATGGGCATGGCACAAGCACATCATGAGGGGATACCAACCACAGCAGTGGATCTGACCTTCATATTCAGCCAGTGTGCTGCTCTGAGCTAAGAGCAATACTCTGGTCATAATAGCCTTGGTTTGGTCCCTTTTACCCAAGGAAGAGAAGCCTGTCAGGTGACTATAAAGCAGGTTCTTCAAGCCAATTGTCTTTCTCTGGCTTCATACTAGCTTAAGCTGAGAGCAAATGATTGTCTCATTGGTCTAATCAGAGCTAGTAAGTCCTTTCAAGCAGTAGTTCCCTTGGGAACAGCATATATGTTGCAATCAAACTGTATTTCACCACTAGATCTTTATACAAAGGTAATAGGGCAAACAGCTTTTGTTTTTTCTTTTTTTTTTCTTGCAAATGCATTTTGCATTTATGACAATGAAAATGTAATTTGAAAATGCAAAATCAAAATCTCACTTGGAAACTGTCAAATACAGTTGTTTATGTTCCTGAAAAACAATTCTTCCTTAAAAATTCGGGTTCAAAAGATACATGACTCATGCTTATATATTTTTATATGTAGTCATAGGCATATAAATATATTCATATCAGTATATTTGAAAATACAGTTGTATTTTGCATATAGCCATTACATTAACATTGTGAATATTTTCATTTATCACCAAAGTCAGTTTGTAGGAGCTATAGTAATCCATATATTTATCTAAGGTATGTGGGTACATCTGTAGTTCTGTCTCCTTTTCTGCTGGCTTCCCCCTTGCCCTAATCTTTTTCAACCTCCCAGGCACTTTCTACTCCTTCTTTTATTATTTTTCAACATTGAATCACCATTCCAATTTCATTCAGGTCTGGTTTACTGTGGTTCAGAAATTCATTTCACTGGCTCCCACACCTCTACCCTGAGCAAGCACTTTCTTTCAGTGGGCTCAGCCTGGACAATGAGGGGCCTTCAGCCCAACACACTCAGAAAGTGTTCAGTCTCTGATCAGCCCATGGCTCCCTCACATCCTCCTGCATTCCCACCACACAGGGAGAGCATGAGCTCTTCACACTGAAGATTTGAGCTTGAAAGGAGAAATGTTGATTGTTTTCAGATCCTTCAGTTCTCCATCCTGATTAACGTCTCATATGGAAGAAGTTTAAGTAAAGCTGATGTTCACAGGCTCTGCATTATGCAATATCATTCCCTGCTAAGCAATTCTTGTCAGCACCTATAGTCTTTCTTTGTCGGACTCCTGGTGAAAATTGTTGAAACTCGTGTTTTAATGTTCCCTCTCCTATTATTTATAATATAGCAACTTAAAAGTGACAACTAACCAAAACAGTTCTTGGTAGATATTTAATTTTCTGTATATTTTGAGCATGAAGTTTTCTCTCTTTTTAAAGAAGAGGACGCTTAGCCTAACAATCTCAAAATGTAATTAAAACATAAAATATGAAAATTTTATAGCTGCCCTCCAGATGTTATAAAGATTTCCTGTAGGATAAAAAGCTGTGATCTGTTTCTGAAGTCCTCACAGCTTTCTGCAATATTCACCATCTCAAGCTGCTGGAATTTACCGTCTGCCAAAGACAGACATTTTTGAGAAGAATAAGGAGATGATCCTTTTAACCTCATCTGTTACAGCCAATGGAGGCTATGAGCCAGTGTCCCAGCCATACAAGATGTTCCCAGTTGCATAAGCTTTGTCTGCTATCAGTCACCCTCATCTTCTCAGCCCTTCTTAATGCTCCTCATTAGCTTGTGTCATAGGTTGATTTATGACTGTCCCTTCAGCAAGGATACCCCACATCCCCCATCCCGATGGGCAGCCTGTGGTGTGTGAGGAATACCCAGGCTGGACTCCCTGGAAGAGACTGCCACCCACCATCAATTCCTGTCTCCATTTGGGATTGGGCTGTGCTTCCTTCACAGCCCTTTGAGCAGCAAGGCAGCGCTGGCTGCCTGACCCCAGTCTTCTCAGCACACTCACCAGAGTGCCACAGTTTCGGGTTATGCTTTATTCCCCCTCAACAGGGCAAACCCAAGTTTTTTTAGGCAGAATCAGTTGCTTTTGCAAGGTCTGATGCTTCCACACCAGCCTGCTCCCTGCAGAATCATAGAACCAATGGTTTGGGTTGGACCTTAAAGATCACCTAGTTTCAAACTCCCTGCCATGGGCAGGGCCATCATCCACTAGACCAGGTTTCTCACAGCCCCATCCAACCTGGCCTTGCACACTTCCAGGGGTGGGACATGCACAGATCTCCTAGCACCCCATGCCCTGCCATACTGCTCCCAAAGAGCAGCCAAGGGCTTTTGCAGCCTGTGAATCATAACAAGAAAACCTGCCATGGACAGCCTCAATCCCAGCTTGTGCACACTCCCATTGTCTCTACCAGAGCTGCCCAGGAACCAGGATTTTGCCATTCTGCAATTTGCAGCGCAGGGGGAGGGAGCAGTCCTGAGCCCCGGCAGAGAGAGTTGTATCCTGAAGTGTCCCACAAAATCCAGCACCCCTCCAAAATAAATTGCAGAACTACCAAGACATCATGTTTTGGTGTCTTTAATTTCCTTTTTATTTTCACTCACACACCAAAGGATATTTGTGTACGAAAACAGCAAAAATCATCAAAATTACCTGAGCTGAAATTTAGCTGAGATGGAAGATTACAATATTTTCTCATCTCACCAATACTGCTAACAACCCTACCCCACAACATATTTAGCTGAAACTACATCTTGTCCGAGAACTATTTGGTCTAAAGAGTATTTTGCACATTTTTCCCCAGCTGTTAGTTTAGTTTTATGGGTTTTTTGGGGTTTTTTTGGGGTTTTTTTTTTGTTTGTTTGTTTGTTTTTTTAATCTGAGTCCTGAAGAGCATATATGTGTTTGGGATTATAATAATTTTGGGATGAGCTCCTCATCTGCATGATGCAGCTGGCAAATGAGCAGCTCAATTTTGCACCTCGTGGTGTACACACGGTGTCAGGATGTGCTCAGCGCTGGCTGAGCCCCCCTTCCCCCGCCTCCAAACCCCTTTCAGAGCATCGCCTCCAAATCCGCCGCACTGCCGCAGCTCCGGGGACCCGCAGCTTCCCCGCTAATCTCCGCATCATCCAAAATCACCCCGGGGGGAGCACAGAGGGGCTGTACTGCAGGGAGCCGCTTTTGCCTGCGCAGGTTTGGCTCCTTCTGGAGTTAACCTCTCTGTCTGGGCATCCTCATCTGCAAATTGAGGAATAACAACACACTTCAGAGGGGCGGTGGGGTAAGGATTAACTGCGATGCCACTTTGAAGCGCTGCATTCATGCCAAATATTATAATCATCCTAAACGCGAGGCTGGGATAATCCATGTATTTTGGCAGCCCTGGAATCCTATTTTACTTCATCTGTTTTAATTAATAAATTTAATTTCGCATTATTAGGGAAAACAAGGATAAAAAATAGAGCCTGCATATGCTTTATTACAAATTATTGTTATCAGCTGCCCCGCAGGACTCCAGTCAGCACTAAATATGAACAATGGTTAAATTACAGGGGTCAGGGAATGAGCACAATCAAAATGCAAACACTTTTATTCAACGTGAGATGGGCAGGGGGAAAAAAAAGGAAGAATCCTTGGAACCTCCTTGGAGCCACTAGGACTGCGAAGAAGCATACCAAGTAAACTGTAAAACTGATTACGGGGCTCAAAAAGGCTAACATGCAATTTGTGTTCTTTTTATGTAGATTAAATGCATTCACTGCAGTTCATAGAGCTTAGATACTCAGCAGGGATTCAGAGGGCTGGGTATCAGTCAACCACAGCCAGCCACTAAACCACAGGGCAAAATCTGCTATTGTACATTAGAATAGTCACTTAATCTATCTTAATGGGTGAAAACCCCATGGGACAAATGTATATTAAAATCAGAAAGTTAGTTGTAATGTTTGAGGAAAGTAGTTTTTTTTTTGAGATAACGCTGTAAAACATTATTAATGAGTCTGAAGTCTTCTTGAACATCATTCTATTTAGCAAAAAAAAAAAAAAAAAAAAAAAAAAAAAAANATTAATGAGTCTGAAGTCTTCTTGAACATCATTCTATTTAGCAAAAAAAAAAAAAAAAAAATACAACTGCCCAGCAGCCCAGGTCTGTGAACTGGGAGGAAGCCCAAAGGCATGAGCTATTCACCAAAGGGCTGTGCCTGAAATAAACCAGGGAGGATTTCCTTTGGGTAGCTGCTGTCTGATGGGTTTCTCTTGAGAACATAAAACATGCTGAACATGGAAGTCTGGGGACATGGCTACCAGAATATTGATACTGTAAACAATAGTAGAGTCACCTTTCAGAAAATAACTCTAATAAAGGTAATTTTTTTGTTTTTTTATTTGGCAGAGACTACTGAAAGGCCATTCTGCGTCTGCAGCAGAGCAGAGAAAGCCCAACTTTCTGTCTGCCTTCTTTCAAGAACTCTGGATTACTGGAAACTGAGAAGAAATAACACAACCTTATCCTCTGCTTGAAAAGATTCCTATTTATTTTGCTTGTGTCTGGGCTTTCCTTGGCCCCTTCTACTTAGATTCTCCCCATATAAGGTTTTCTCCCCCCAACTATTTATATCCTATTTACAGTTAATTGGGAATGCCTGCCATAATGGCTCAGAAATAATTGCTTTGCCATAATTAGTCTTAAATCAGGATTTTTACACCTGTGCTGAGGATGGTTGATCAAAACACTGGCATTCCTACATGTGGATCCTAAAATGGTGCTATGGGCAAGGACCCCAACCCCCATGTAAAGCACACATGGGTGCAGACTGGGGGCGATGCTTTAACAGTCATCCATCAACATTACTTTGGAAAATATTTGGTGAAAAAGCCTCCTAAAGCCTGCAATGTCCATTTCACCTCAACTGGACATAGGATGAGGTCTTCACCAGGTGCTTGGCTACCTTGGCTACCAGCTCCACATGGATGCTGCTGCAGGAGAGCCATTTTTGGGCAGGAACTGCCTTATGGTAAACCTGTGCTCCAGAATCACAATGTGAATTGATTGGTCTGTGAACTAGAAGTGATGCTGTGAGATCTGGGAGACACAGTGGGAACTAATATCGTATCCTGACTCTTTCTGTTAATCAGACGTATAGGAGACAGTAGCCTCCTAAAAATGTATTCCTGTTGGCTGGAATGAGTACCCCAGTCAGCGTGCAGCAGTTGACCGTGCAGGAAGACTGGAAGACCTTGGAAGCCAGAGCAATAGAAAGCAAATGACATTCAACAGTGCTGAACATCAGGTCTTGCTCTCAGGGACTGGACAAGCATTGCTGACATAAGGTGAAGGCTCCTGTGTCAGAAACCACAGGTATGGCAGAAAAGCCTGGGACAGTCCATCGTGCACAGAATATCTGAGAGTCACTGCTAGGAAGTGTTAATGCTCTTCCAAGAGCAGGGAGCAAAGGTGTTTCCAGCAGAGCTGGGGAAATAGCATTATTTCTCCTATTAAATCTGTATATCTCAGACAGGAGCACACAGCACAAAAATCTGTTCCTTTCACTCAGCTGCCCTGCACACTCACACACACAGACACTCACACACACACTCTTCAAGCCATCTCTAGGTGCCGTAGAGGGACTGGGGACTGAAGCCCCTCAGGCCACTTATACTGCTTAGGTAAGGTACATCTTCAAATTTCTCCTGTGTGGTTCAGGTACCTAGCAGTGATAAGCTGATGCACAGATCAGTCTGCTGGGGCACGTAGGGTGATAGCCAGGATAGATCAAAAGCAAGGGCAGATGCCAGCTCAGGAAAAGTCCTACTGCAAGGAGTGAGTCTGGCTTCTGGTAGCAAAGGCACGTGCTGCCTGCAGCACTGGCACCTAACCAGTTGGCACTTGAAAAGGGAGGAAATGGGATCTGGCCCGCTGTGTTGGGAGGCATGGGGGACTGAGTCCCCTTCATGCTCAGCAGCCAAGCAAACACTGCACTCCTGCCACTTCACTGTGATTTCCATGGCAGATCAGAAGGACAAATTTCTCTCTGGATGATATAGCACTCACACCTCAACAAGTGTATTTCATGAGGTAAAGAATGTTTCAGTGCCTCAGTAATCTCCCTTGCAAGTCTCACCAAAAGCAGAATGTTTAGGAATGCCTAGGACCTCCTGGGAACTGCTGGTTGGCCTTGTCTTCACTCACGGTGCCTCTGCACATTTGGTTGTCCTCCAAGACATACAGACATGGCTGACATTGTCAGTCACTGGAATGATTTTCCTGGCCTCTAAGAGAGGATTAATTCGACATGCTCTTTTCTCCTGGCTTAATTCTGTGTTTTCTTTAACTAAAATACAGATGCAGAGCTGCCATAGTCCTTTTCTGTCACAGTCTGTTGCCTATATGCCATGTGAAAATCAGGTTTCTGTTTTGATCATTACAGGTTGCCTATAGACTGCATAGCAGGGGCTACATGTTTCTTTCAGACTACTCTGTTTTCAATATAACCTTCCAATCTTTTTCACCTGCTGGCCTTAACCTTCCACAAGCAATGAGAAGACCACTAAGAGTTGTGAAGTCTGATTTCCTCCTTGCTTCCATAAGGTCATCAAATGGCATACATCACATATTGACTGTGTCTGTTTTGCCATTTAATTTTGTTCAATAGCTATATCACACATGGAGGTAAAGTATGAACATCTGCTTCAGTATAAGAGCTTCAAGACCAGTCAAAGTCATTGTTATAATTTCACCTTAGAAACCTGTAATGTCTGCATCCTCCATTCTACTGGGAAATAGGCATTACTGTAGTCTATGTTTAACAACCCACTGCTTAACCCATTGCTGCACACCAATGGGCCATGAAAAATACACTGAGATTTTCAGACTACAATAACTTTTCTACCCATGATTTTGAAGAAGGGAAAGATCTGGAACTTGTAAAAGATTGGGTGGTTTTTAAAAACTCAGCCATTTTTCAGGAAGCACTGAGTTTTTAAGTCCATTTTTTGAAAAATAATAAAACTGACCTTTCTATTACACCATTCAAATATTAAATATATTTTAAGTGGGGGATTTTCTTCTGCATATTAAATTTATCTTCTAGACATCACTCCTTTTGGTACTATAACTAGAAGATGATATTATAAAAGACACTAAATTACACAATCTGAGATATTCTGGCTAATGTGTCTATTTTAAAAGCCAATATACACAGTGGTATTTACAACTTTTGCCTGGAGAATGGCTTATCATAATTTTCTTTTATTAAAGATGTTTGAAGTATATCTCACCCTTCTCCAAGGACACAGACATCCCCAGCAGTAAGAAAATCACATGGCTCCAGTTCTCTTTGATCCATAACAGGGAAGAAAACTCCAAATGTCCATCTTGGTGCTAGCCAATTGTCATGACTTCAGGTCTCAGTCATTATCATGCTGTCACAGAATTATAGAACTGTAGAGTCATTTAGGTTGGAAAATACGTTTAAGATTATCAAGTCCAACCCTTAACCCAGCACTGTCAAGTCCGCTACTACAGCAAGTCTCTAAGCACCACATCTACACTTCCTTTAAATATCTCCAGGGATGATGACTCAACCATTTGCATGGGCAGTCTGTTCCAATGCTTGGCAACCCTTTAACTAAAGACAGTTTTCCTGCTTTCCAAGCTAAACCTCTCCTGGTGCACCTTGAGGCCATTTCCTCTCCTACTGTCATTTATTACCTGAGAGAAGAGGCTGCTCCTCACAGCTGGTTACAGCCTGCTTTCAGGCATCTGTAGAGAATTATAAGGTACATCCTGAGCCTCTTTTTCTCCAGGCCAACAACCCCAGCTTCCTTACCTGCTCGTTGTCAGACTTCTGCTCCAGACCCTTCACCAGCTCAGTTGCCCTTCTCTGGACATGCTCCAGCTCCTCAATTTCCTTCCTAACTGAGGGGTCCAAAACTGAACACAAGATTTGAGATGTGGCCTCACCAGTTCCCAGTACAGGGGATCAATCCAGCCCTGGTCCTGCTGGCCACACTATTGCCTTCTTGGCCACCTGGACACACCCTGGCTCATGTTCAGCTGGCTTCAGGTCCTTTTCCACTGGGCAGCTTTCCAGCCACTCTGCCCTCGGCCTGTAGCACTGCATTGGTTGTTGTGGCCCAAGTGCAGAACCCAACACTTGGCTTTGTTGAACCTCATACAATTGGCCTCAACCCACTGGTCCAGCTTGTCCAGATCCTATCCAGTATACCCATCCAGGCTGTGAGCAGCCAGTTCCTCCAGGAGAATTCTGTGGAAAATAGTGCCAAAGGCTTATCAGTTTCTCTGATGAATTATGTTCCATGCCTTGATTGTGATAGTCAAACACCCTTTTGGAGTGTACTTGGGTGCAATATAGATAGAAATCATTGATAACAGCTAATGCGCATCATCACTTGTAAGGGATGATGTCAGCTCCAACAGGTTCATGCAACACATAATTTTCATTATAGCTCATTGCTGGTTCTTGGGATTAATAGTGGTACACACTTAAATGATGTGATATTTATCTATAGTGCTACAAATTCACTGCTACCTGCTTTTTCATGGTCATTGCTAAATAACACATCCTGCCCTCTGAGACTCTGATCCTGATAACAACGAGGTCTAATGCAGGATGTGCTGGTTTTGGCTGGGGTAATTTCCTTCACAGTGGCTGGTATGGGGCTGTGTTTTGGATTTGTGCTGAAAACAGGGTAGATAATAGAGTATTTTTGTTATTGCTGAACAGGGCTTACACAAAGCCAAGGCCTTTTCTTCTTTTTCCTACTGCCATGCCAGTGAGGAACATGGGGATACACAGGAGGTTGGGAGGAGACACAGCTGGGACAGGTGTCCCCAGCTGACCAAAGGGATATTCCAGACCATATGATATCATGCAGTACATGAAGTGGGGGAAGAAGGGGAGAACTTTTGGAGAGATGGAGTTTGTCATCCCAAGTCACTGTTACACGTGGTGGGGCCCTGCTCTCCTGGATGTGGCTGAACAGCTGCCTGCCCATGGGAAGCAGTGAATGAATTCCTGGGTTTGCTTTGCTTGTATGCCTGGCTTTTGCTTTCCCGATGAAACTGTCTTTATCTTAACCCACGAGTTTCCCAGCTTTACTCTTCCGTTGTCTCCCTGATCCTGCTGGTGGGGCTGTGAGTGAGTGGCTGTGTGGGGCTTGGCTGCTGGCTGGGGTTAAACCACAACAAGGAGGTAAAAGAGTTCTTTGTAAGAGAACAAAAAAAATTGAAACGATTTGACTTCATACAAGTAAATTACATGGGTTGTGCTACATTAATGTAAAGAAAAAATGTATACACCAGATAATGGTGATGCTACATCAAACTTATTAGGGAAAAATGAGCAATGTGGGCTTGGAAACTTAAAAGTACTGTGACAGCTTCTGTATCCTTTTGCTGATAAAGGATACAAAAGGACTTGTCATGAATCCAGTTATCCATGCCCACAGAAAACCATAAAACCCCTCCGAAATGAGCCAAAATTATGTTTTCAAAAACAAAGGTCCCTCATACTTAAAGTCCTTTCTGGGAGCTAGTCCAGATCTAAATGGAGTGTCACTAGGAAACAGGAAAGCTTTCTTTCCCAGTGCCACGGCCCTTTCATTTCTCTCCCTGAAAGATTAAATTTGAACATTGCACAGTTGGATTCTCTGCTTTCCCATCTTGTGCCATGCTTGTGGTGAAAGGCTGCCACGTCCAAAGAGCAGTTCTTTGCTCCCTGTTTGCATTTCTCTGTATGGCTGCAGGATAAAAGCCTTAGGGTCATGTGATGTTATGTTTAAAGAAACTGGTAACCGGTCCAGCACTATACCTTTCTCATCTTGCCACATAGCCAGGTAGTGTTCTGTGGAAATTCTTGTGTACATGAAGAAAAAAAACCTTAATGGGTGAGTGGGCTGGATTTTTTAGGTGACGATGACCTTTCTGGTTTAGTTTTCTGTTTATAAATGGTGGCTGTTCAAAGGAATGTTAGAGTAAATCCTGAGAGATGGGATAAAAGTCAGAGGGCAGGGGAAGCTGTTGGGGGATGCAATACAAATTCATTTAGCACATTGCTCTGCAATTTATCACTGAGGTCTCACCTCCATATATGTGGTGTGTGCTGCATATTTAGGGACAGGGATAAAGTACAGTGGGGAAAATGGCTTCCCTCTTCCTACTACAGACAGTTTTATAAACTAGGACTTACTTACTGGCACACAAATTGCTGTCAAGACACCTAAAAGTATTTTGACCCATAGATTTTCATTGGAATAGGGGTAGGCAGCTGGAGTTGTGATTTCCTCAGAAAGACATCTGAAAGGGGTGGCCTGGTGGCAGCCTGCTTGGACTCGCTTCACTGCCCAAATCTTGGCTTTTCCATGAAAAAACTAGTGTTTTGCAAACAGCAACCAAAGTACAAAGTGGCATTTGTAAGCAATGGTAGCAGCATCAAAACTTTGCACAAAAATGGATATTTAACTGCTTGATTGCTGAGAGCTTGCCTGCAGAAAGTGGAGGGGCACAATACACTGCCAGGTCACTTGCTCTGGCTCTGTAGTGGGAATGGCAGTGGAATACCCTGTGCAAATTCCCAGTGGGCTCAGTGCCTCGTAGGTGGGTTGTGAAAAGGAGGGTCCCCTTACCATGAGATCTCCACATTTGCTGGGTGCAAGGGGTGGGCAAAATCTGCTTATAGCTGGATTGGGAAAGTGGGGGAGCAATAAAAGGAAGAGGGTTTGCAGAAAGACATAAGTCACAAATCACAGCTTGTATTTGCCTAAGCAGCCCCAGATGGGAGAGATTTGTAGGTGTGGTGGCTAAGGAAAGTTTTCAAGAGAAATTGAAAAAGATGGGAACAATGGGCTTTGCAAAACCTGAAGCACTTTCCTACACATGAAGGGGGGTGATGTGTGAAAGTGACGGGGAAATGCGTTCCAGGAGAAAAATGCAGACCAAGGACAGAAGAAAGGAGCTTGAAAAGCTAAAGGACATTGAAGACAAATGTCCATGCTTTGATATGATGAATGGCTGCACAGTCTGCTCAGAGCTGCACATGGCTGTAGCATTGAAGAGTGATGGCTGGCTTGCAGGTGGTCACTGGAGCAGTGCTACCACCACCTTCCCTCCTTCTTTCTTAAATCTCTGCTCTTAGTAGAAAACAAACAAACAAACAAGTTTCCTATTATCTCATCTTTAAAGATTTGTTAAGATGCTGGCTCAGAATCAGAGGCATTTACAGAACAAAACTTCATCCCTCTGAACTCCATTTAAATTCCATTTCAATAGGTAATGCTATCAATTCTTTCACTGAAAATTCAGAAGGAGCTGCTCTTAGAATAAGTTCCATTTTCTGGATTACATAGTGTGCTTAAATCTGTCTAAATCTGTGGCTATATTTATTACAGTCCCTTTTTTTCAACTTGCTTGAACTCCAAAAGGGGAAGGTCAACTGATACAACCTCATAAAATCCCAGTGCAAATGTAGGGACTGTCAGGAAATTTCATAAGTTTAGGATTTCTGGCATTTCAAAAAGAAAAATTGATTGTCCTTTACCCATTTGCCTGGAACAGGTGAATGAAGATACTTCTGAAGCAATAACTTATTGTGTCTTTAGGGATTCAGTGAAGCATTTATGAATATAGCCCAAAGTCTCTTGACATTGGCTGCTTGATATGTATTTTACACAGGAACTCGAAGAGCAAACTTGGCTTTCTGTATGAAGTCATAAACACTAGAAAGCTCTGTGCACTGTGAAATGGACTACCAGGTGGTGCATCCAGGGAGGCTTTAAGCTCTTCTTTAAGCCCTCCCTGACCTCTGCTACTCTGATCTGTTCCATCTGTGGGATATTCACCAGCACCTGGCCTTTCTGTGGGGTGCTCCACTCTGCTCCACAGCAATGGACTGGTGTGAGAGAGGAGACAGGGACAGGCTGGGCACACCTGTGTGACCTGAGCAGGATGGGGCAGCAGCACTCACAGGAGGCTGGAGACATATCCCCAGTTCCATTCTGAAGATGTGTTAAATCATTGGTCAAATGGAGGCTGCAAATTGATATCTGCAGCTGACAAGGCTCAGAAGGAAATTCCTTTAATTATGCTAGGAAGAGCATGATTAAAGGAGGTGAGAGAGGTAGGTGTGCAGGGTGGGGGACAGCAGGGGACTAATTTCTGTCACGTCTGGGAGCAATCCCACCGTGACACAGTACTCTGTCTATCAGCCTTGCTTCTGTGAGGCTTTCATTAAACAAGACAGTTAAGTTACCTATAGTATAAAAGTTTCCAGATTTTGGGGAAGGTGATTCTGGCACCTTGAGGCAATAATGTGCTGGTATCTCCTGCAATGAAAATCAATGTGACACACAATGCAGAATCAAGCCCATTGTGTGCTAAGGTCAAACCTTAGCACACACATATTGAACAAGACCCTGCTCTCTTCTTCCTTGCTGTGATGTTCACTTTTGACCATGATGTGGTCAAAACGGAAGTGAAAATAGACATAAGCATTTCTTACTAATGAAACAGTTTAAGCTATTCATACTTCAGAGGAGCCTAGGAAATTTGGCTCTTCGAGGTTCCAGGGTACTTCAGAACTTGCATCCTAAAATTTCCCCTGCTTTTAATGCTAATGATTCCACAGAAAACCAAAATTACTTCAATCAGAGTATGGTCAGGTTCCAGAGTTCAGCACTGAAAGCGCAGTAATAAATGTCAGGCTGGTTCAGCAATGTGTGTGTGCTCACATTGAACTGTGCAAACAACCAGGAAAAGTATGAAGCAAAGGCTGAACTGGTCCCCTGGATGTGTTGGAAGAGTCCAGTATGAAACCTGTCTGTATGAAGTTTCTGAACTTCAACAGAGAACTCACCTGGTCTCTACATAGCATATACAGGTCTGAAATCCCAGACTGTGGTTATTCATAATCTGTAACTATTTAAAGTCTGTAGTCCTAAGTAGCTTGCACCCCAGAGTAACATAAAAAAAAGTAGTCACGTCTGAACTAAATCTTTAAGCCCTGGGAAATTCCTGCAAAAATTAGAGTAGGAGAAGGAAATAAAAATCAAATAAGAAGATGACCAAGAAGGCCTTAAAAGAAAGCTTTGGGCCAATATTTTAGAAAGCCAAGGGAAATATGCAGGAGACACTGAACTGGTTATCTTGGCATTGATCCCAGGCACAGTTCATGGAAAGGCTGATTGAGGATGCAATCCATTAAAAGAAATGAAAAGATGAGAGTATTAGTAATGCAAATCAACATCACTTTATGGAAAACAGGTTTTGTCAAATATACTTGATAGCATGTTTTAAGTAGAATCACAGGTCTGTAAGTCACAAAAGATGGTATTGCCATAAAGTACTTACATTTTTGTGTTTGAGGAAAAAGAACACTAAGCAAAACCAATGTAGCTCCTATTCAAAGAATGAGTAATGTGAACAGAGAAATTGAAAAACCTTGGAAGTAGGGGAGGGTAATCCCCCATAGTGTGGTTCTAGTGGAGTCCAATGGGTGCCTATTACTGATCTAATGCTATTTAATATAGGTTTTATAACCTGACCAAAAGACCTGCTTCTCTGTTGATGAAGGCTGATGTAAACCACATGCACTTTCTTGTAGACATAGGTACAGTTATGAATTTAGAAATAAATGGAGCAGATCAGGAGTGTAAGATGGGGAGTTGTATTCTGGAAATTAGTGGCCTTAAAGCAGAGCTGGAAGTCATTTGAAATAAATTACAGAATATGTTTCTTCCAGTATAATGATTTAGCCAGAGCAACAAACAGGTTTCAAGAGCACCCAAACAAGTAGAAATAGAGAAATCGTATCATCCCTGCGTACAATGAAATTATCTTTCTGCGACAGCATTGCCATTACACTGCATCCACTAACTGGTGTCCAGACCTCAGCAGGGATCAGGAGGACTTGGAAAGTTCCAGGAAAGACCTGTGTGCTCTCCCAGTACAGGTTGCAGCAGCAAAAGCTGCTTAGTGTACACACAAGTTTAAGATAAAAGCCTTTATGTTCTCTTTAAAGAGATATTTCTGTTGGCAGTGAGCACCTTAAGATGACAGAAAAGCACAAGATGCTCTGCTTTATCTGTATTAGAGAACTGCATGGGACTGAAAACAGAAGGAAGAAAGCAAGGTGGGTAGATAGTTTCCTCTCTGGAGTCAGCTTAGGATGAATCTACAAGCACTTGTGTAAACTTCAAATAACTGAGATAGGCATTTCCTATGAAGGAACCAGAAGGTTCAGAAACAATTAAAAGAGGTGTGTTCTGCCCCTCCACCCTCCCACCCAAACATACATATTCAAAGTAAAAACCACTCTGTAAAATAATGTTTGAGAGCAATGGCCACTTTTCCATGACTCTGGGGATGTAAACTCTACTGCCTTGAAATAAATTAACCACAAAATGTGGTGCTTTTGCAACTCAAAGTATTTTTACTCAGTTTATAATGTGCTGATGAAATACTGATATACCTAGGGACATACAACATGAAGAAATGTGCTCCAAAATTTCTCATGACACAGCCCAGCAAAACATTGCTAGAGTGGCCTTAATGGGATCCATACCAGAAGGGCTTGTTTATACCATCAGTGGTTTGCAGAGCTGCTTCTCAAATGACTGTATTTTTTACAAAATAAAAGAATCTCAGTTCTACAAGTTATTGTCTTATACAAAGAACGAGCAAGAAACACACTGCAGAAAATAACAGCAAACAGACATTGTGCTACGTGAGACACACAGCTCATTTTAAACACTTTGGTCTTAAAGTGCACTGGTTGTTTTTGATGATTATTTTGGTGCACAAAGGATGAAGCCACAGAACATTGCTTTCTCTGGAAACAAAAACTCTTGCTGAGAGGCTCCTTCTGTGGCAGCCATGGGAAGGGACACACCAGACCCACTACAGTGAAACAACCAAGGTACCCACCCCAGCAAAGGCAGCAGCAGCCTCTGAATCCTGCAAAGGGCTGGTGCCCCAAGAACACACCAATGGGTTACAACACTAGGCAACCAGGATTTCCCTCCACTGTCAGTAAAAATAGGGTAATGGCAATCGCTCTGGGCTAATTTCTGTGCAAATCGTAACATACAGAAACACATGACTCTGGAGCAGAGAGAGAACAAACATGGTTGCAACCAAAAAGCATCTTCTCGGAACCAATCTCCATCAAACTGGAGCTAACAGCTTCTGTATTTTAAAAACAAAATACTTTTTTTTCCTGCATATATATTGTATCAGATGACTACATAGGTGTAAACAAGCCTGCACTGTCTTATTGTCTATAAATAAATACTTAGTAAGTTCAAAGCAAGGCTGGATTCATAAAGCAACACTCTCCTAATCTGTATTCGGGTCTCAAGCGTATTATCTGTAATTTACAACCAATTTAAATGGCATTAACAGCCTTCCCCTTATGGGAATTTAAATTTGCATCCTACCATTGAATTAAACACTGATTGCATATTTTCTATAGGGGACGTAATGCTCTTTGAAGCTTGTTTTGAATAATAAAGCATCTATTCATGCACATGGTGCAATGTGTTTCTTTGTCCTGAATGTAATTGAAGTAAAATGTGAGTTAAAGGGATTTTTGCTCTAGCCACAGGTTTGTTGATTACCATCTATTTTCATCTATTCAAGGTTTTAAAAAGGAAAAGAAAAATACAGTAATCTCTTCCTGCATTTGGAACCTCATTTACCACTCAGAGCTTTCCTGAGAGCATCTGAGATGAACAATCAGAAGGTCAAGTTTCAGTCCATCTTTGAAGGAGGAGAAGGAGAGAAAGGAACAAAACCCTTCTGAAAAGAAAAATATGAAAGAAAAATAAAGAAATACCACAAGAAAAAAGCAGAGGGAAACAGATAACACCACATCTAACCTCCAGAAGACAGATCTTGCCTACCTGTCAGGTAGCTGTTCTCTGTGCTGTCAATCACTGAGAGCTAGGAAAACCACAGTAACAATGACTTCAACATTAAGGAAGCAAATAGGGTGAAATAACACTGTTGGCCTTTTTTGTTTGATCTGTAAGGGAGGAATAACTGAAACAAGTAACAAACACGACTTACTCCTTCCTGGATGGGAAAAACAAGCAGAAAGGATTGAGGAAAAGGAATTCTAGCTGTTTTGCCCTCAGCATGGCAGGGTCCTCCAGCCACAGCCACCCCGACAGGGAGAGGCAGCCTGGGAGGACTTTCAGAGGAGTGGGTGACCTGATGGCAGGAGTGGGTGCAGCAGGAGTGCTGGAAATGTCCCTCAGCATGGCCATCCCTGCAACCTTCTCTTGTGCTATGCAGCTCACCAGGCTGGAAAGCTCTGCTTGCTGGTGCTGCTCAGTACACTCAGCAAAACAACTGGAGAAACTGAGTTCTCCACTAGCTCTCCTGTGCCAGGGTACAGCTACAAATGAGTTAAGGAAAAAGCCTCTCTTGAAATCTGATGGATTCTAAAAGATTTTTTCCCCTCTTTTACCCTAAAGGTGATCTTCATTTTAAGATGCAGGCAGGCAGGCCTGAGTCTAATAAAGCTGTTGTGGTGTTAATAGCTCTGACATTCATGATCCTGGCATTTATTCAGAAATGGCAGAGAAGACAAAAAACATATATTGACATATGTTTTATATATTGTTATCAATATATAACATATATTGATATAATATATTGATATATTTGGCATTCATGCAGTGATATAAGTAATTGTTTACAGTGATCTTTGAAAATTATTTTTTATCATTGTCTGGTTTCTACATTCTTGAAAAAGCAGGGGCCACTTCTGAAACCCTTGTTTTCCTTCAGTTCTCAGGAAAGCTTTAGAAAAACCAGAAACTACTGGAAACCAGAACTTCATGATGATTTGTGTCTTTGCCCATCTTAAAGGGCGATTTTACGAGTCGTTGAGGAACAAACACTGCTTAAAAACTGCCGGCTGTGTTTTAGGAAGAGGCAGGAGGATTGCAGACCATGGCCTTGATCCCATTAGGACGAAATGTCACACCAGCAACGGTAACTTATCTCTGGACTTAGCCAGTTGCTCAAGATTTCTTTACAGGCTATCTTAAATTGCTGCAGTTAATATTGTATGGGTGCTATAAAAGCAGGCACCGCCAATGCCTCTGCTGCATGTGTGACAAACATCAAAGTCCCTGCAGCCACGCTGCTGCAGATAGTGAGAAGGCCTGCAGATAGCCAGGGACATAAAGACTCTCTTTTTTCTTTTGCTTTCCAAAACAGTTTCATCATATCATTGGCACACAAGAGACCACAAATGGTCCCTGGGCACCTTGGGGGTAATTGCCAGGTTGTTCAATTTACCTCAAATGAACAGCTCAGGAATGATAAACACTCTTTTCTAATAAGCTCACTACCACTGGTACATGGTACGGGTGGGATGCTCTGGGCCCTGACCCTCTGCCAGAAACCCATTTTTCCCCTTTATATTTGCAGAGGCAAGGAATCTCCTGGGCAAAGGAGGTTTATTAGCAGGCACATACCCATCTGTGGGCTGCAGCCCCACAGGCACATTGTGTAAATGCTGTGCCCTCAAATGCTACCTGTTACCCTAACATGACACAGAGACAGAGCAAGAAATTATGCCAAGGGGAAGGTCTCGTGGCTGGAAAGCCTACGTGATTCAGAAGAAAACCCTGTCAATTCCTAGCACAAAATAAAGCTTAAAGTGAATTAGACCTTCTTGACTTGTAACCCTGGCTCAGGGAGAGTATGGGCAGTGCTGGCTGCTCCTATCCGTGCTCCTGACTCTGGAGGCTCACTGCAGCCTGCTTCCATCCCGGAGCTGTGTGCAGGCTGGCACAGCCACCCAGCCCCAAATCCCCCGCTGAAACTCCCCCTTCTCCTGCCCACAAAGGGAGCTGGGGTCTGCCCTTTCCTCAGAATGGGGTGAATTCATAATTTTTTAAAAGGTGGATTCACTGTATTCCTTCATTCAAAGGATAGGCTCTGGTTTGCTTCTCTCTTCAAATGTCTGCCCCAGTCCTGTGGAAAGCAGGTGTGGGTGCCAGGCACCTGGGGCACCTGAGCAGTCCAGCTGACCTTCACCATTTCTCCGTATCTTTTTCTAGGAATAAACAAGGGCTCAGGCCCAATTTGCTTCACACAGATGGTAAGTACAAGTCCAGGCTGGGAGAAGTCAAGGACAGTGTGCAGTAACTCCACTAGAGACTCATATTTTAAACCAGCTTAACCTCAGCAATCCTACCAGAGCTGGTTGAGGAGCCTGTGCCTTGCTTTATGTTTGGTACACTTTGTACCAAATGGGAAAATGCCAGTGTGGAGTGACATGTTGAGCAAAGAAAACAGATATATCCTCAGGTGCAGAAGTTGCTGCTGGGGCTTTTCAGGGTGCCACACACAGCTGCTCCCCAGCATCTTTGTTAATGATGTAGAAATAAATGTGAAATCACTGCTGATAAAAGACCCAGAGAAAGGCAGGAGGGTAAATAAAGCAGAAAGGCTGGCTGAATCACACAGCCTGCTGCACCCGGACAAGCAAAATGCATTTTACTGTGGGCTAATTGGAAGTAAAAGCATGGTCCTGAGAATGATACCTGGGAACGAGGGAGAATGGCAGGAAATGAGTCAGCCTTGAAAAAATTATGGAGGTCATGGTAGAGCTCATAAAAATTTGGTAAACTTTTTCTAAATCATGGAGAATTTCTAAAGGTTTAGATGAAACTGCACAGGAGGTGATGGACTGATAGTTATGGGCATCTTCTAATTAAGATGGGAATGAATGCCTTGCAGTACTCCCAACCAGGTATGCTGGTCTGCCATAGAGGGATAATTTGGTGACATATATGTATGAGGATGGCTACAGCAGATATGATGAGTTCTGCTGGTTTTAGGCTTTATTCATCTCTGAATTGCCACACTGCTTTATAAATAAATAAAAGAGAGAAGGATCTGAGCTCCCATAGCAAAGCCTCTGTCTGCTTTCCAGGCCTCCACAACATGAATTTGTTTTTAAAGAAAAAAATAGCAGGACAAAGGTGACAAAGCAGACTCAAACATCACCATTACCATAGCAACAGTGGCATTAGCCTGACACAGCAGCAGAAACCAAAATACACCCTTGCACAGAATACCGTGCAAGTTAGGAAATTGCTAGCTCTGTATGACACACAAGATAAAAAAAAAAAACAACCAAAATATAAATGATTGCTCAGTAAAATTATTAATTGCTATTAAAAAATACACTTTCTGCAAATAAATAGTATCTTAATAATCTCTAAAATTGACACAAACAGCAGAAGAAAAAACAACTGCAAGTTGTGTATGTACCACAATATGGAGCAACATCTTTGCCTGGAAACTGTTACTATTAAGGATCAATGTTGTAGAGGTTCTCTGTCTGCCTTTTTGGCTTGGCTCCTGCCAGCAGTGCATTCGGCAATGTGACTAACATCTGTCACATGTGGTTTGCTCTCTTTCTCACCTGCTTTTTGGGGAAGGACTATGTGTGCAGGGCAGTTTTTTGCATGGTCTTTCTTTTCTTTCTTTTTTTAAAATGCATTCACCAGGCTGCATTTAGACAGGGAAAGTTCAAGCCAGAGAAATACACTATATGAAGAATAAAAGGATTTCTTATCCCTCTGTGGGATTTCATACTGCAGCCTCAGACATAAAAGGACTGAGGAAAGTCTCTCTCTTGCCCAGATGAGTTTAGAAGAGACAGCTTGTTCAGTGCAAAGCAAGAACTTGCAGAAGCCATCATGTTGGACAACTATCCTTATCATAGTGCTTTGTGGGGGGGTTGAGATGATGGGTGACAGCAGTGCCTCCCACACATGGCCAGTGTGGCAAAGGGCACTCAGTGGTGGATGGCTGAGCCCCAGTGTCTCCACTACACTGCAGCAGCAACTCTGCTTGGGGACATCAGGGCAGCAGCACCACTGCTGTTCCCACACAGTGATGTTTTAGGCACACTGGGACAAGACTCTAGAGATAATTCTGTACATCTTGAGACTCTGTTTAGTCTTTGGAGTACCAGGACAGAGGGCAGAGGAGGGTGTCTGACATGTTTGCAGCAGGCTGTTTTCTGAGGAAATGCTAAGCTGCAGCCCTCTATCTAGGGAATGTCCTACAACCCATTGCCACATCCAGATGGAAGCTGCATGTACAGGGTGGGCATTTAAGTAGCAAAAAAGCCTTAATACAATATAAACCAGTGTGAAATAAAATTGCTTTCCCCCATCTCTTCTGGAGGCAGACACTGAGGGTTGCTGACAGAGCACTGGGGATGCAATGTCCTTGTCCCAGTAGGCAAGTCAAGGGCACTGCTGTCACTCAGACCTGGCAGGGCAACCACGAGCAGCTCCTGTCAGCCCACAGGGCCACTTGGCCTCCTGCCTGCATTTTCCCTGTCTGTGTTCTCTCCCTGCCTGACTGCCCCTGAGGACAGGAGCTCCCACACTGCTGCAATCCAACATTTTCTTGTAGCAGCAGCTGAGCACACATGGGCTGGGTGCTGCAGGCAGTGTGGCACGGCACTCCCAGGGGGATGCAGGGAGGGGGATGTACTGGGGAGGGAGATGAGACCCATCTCCCTGGACCATCAAATGAACTCAGATATGGAGCACATAGCCAGTCAAAAAGCATCAGTCCCACCAATAAAACTAAGAAAACTTGGCAGTAAAGGTGTATTTTTCCCGTTTCAGACTTCAAAATTGTCAGCTATCTCTAGGTGCTATTAATCACACAATGCACTCCTCAGATGTGTTGACACAGTGGAATAACAGTGACTTGCTCTGCAGGACAGCCAGTCACCAAGATTCCTGGGGGCACAGGGCTCTCCTAATTACCTTCAAGGGATGAATAATTCTTATGCTGGTCCTGAGACAGAAAGCCAGACCCCCAAAGCTGGGCAACTCCATGACTTTCACTGCAACAATGCAAACAGTACTAGGATAAATCCAGATAGGAAAAGGAGGTGCTATCAGGTTTATGTAGCTGTTATACATCCACTTTTACAGGAGCCTTTTTCTTTCATTATGCACATATGCATTTAAGCTGGTTACAAAGCAACAAATGCTCTTTTTATTCAAGTTCAGCTTCATAACTAGAGACCATTCCACTTCATGTGTGTGATGGAGATGGATTAAATGGGATTCAGCCCTCATAGACAGGAATTTATGTTTCCAGAAAGAAATTCTGAGAACCAGCTTGGTAGTGTTTGATGGAGGCAACACACACAACTTTTGCAAAAGAAAATAAATTTACAACATCTAAGTCCAAAGGATACTTTTCTGAGATAGTTATAGGTACCATACAAATATAGGACATTTTTTTGATAGAATTGTTAGCTTGACATGTATTTTTATTGTAATGAGATTGCAACATATCACTTTCATTTGCAGTTAGATCTTGACATTGATCAGACGTTCTTAGAAACCAGCAGAATAATGAAGAAAAGCAGGTCATGAAAGTTGACTTGTACTATTGGCAGTAAGCTCCTGTTGGTCACCAAACCTAATATCTTCTATACTTTAAAAAATTTCCATAATCAATTTATTCTGTGAAATTACTTTTTTTTTCTTTTTAAAAAATAATGCATAAATGCAGAGGCATTTTTCCCCAGGGGATATAAATTCTTTTAAAGACTCAGCCTTCTCAGGGGCTTATTGCAGAGTGCTGCTTGCCCAGGGACACAAATACCCTGTCCCCTTCAAAGTTACATGAAAATAATTTCAGCTTTCAATCAGGGAATTTGGAATCAGCCCATCATAGATGTTTAAGCTGCTTCCATCTTTTTCAAGAAACATCTGTTTCTCAAGCAGATTACCACAGCAGATAGAAATGCTCTTTTATTTTAATAATCTAGAATAAAAGGGGAACATGAGCTGCTGGGGAAGTGAGGACAGTTGCTCTTCCCCTCATCTGCATGAAGCACAGACATGTCTGGAAGGGCTGGATGTGAAAAGCCAACCAGCCTTCCCCAGAGGAGCAAGATCTGCTCTGCAGGGATGAAACTGCAGCACAAGCTAACCTGTCAGTCAGCAGTGGCAAAAGACACTTGGAAGTGGAAAGACTTTCAAATGGAGAGTCATTTAAATCCCTTACAATTACCCATTTTCTCCTTTTCTGTCTCTGCCATGTCAAGCATTTCCCACTTTTGACTTGCCCTTTAATATCTGCAGAAAGCATCAGGTGGGTGCTGCAGGCTGGTGGTGGGGGAAGGAGCCCCGAGCCAGGAGCCAGCGTCCCTGGAGAAGCAGATGATTTCCACCAGCAGCTGGTTAACATTGAGCAGCACCTCCTTAGGTCCCACAATCTGAGGTCACTGATGTTCCAGGTGGCAGTACAACCATGAACGTAGGACCTTCTGTGTCGCCTTCCAATTGTCAGGCCAGGAATGTGACCAGAAAGCCAAGGCTGGCTTGTTTTCCTGTTTTGTGGCTGGGAGGGTTGGCCAGTCTAACAAAGCTGACGCCATCATGGCACTTTGCTTTGCACCCTCCAGGCTGTAAGTGTGGAGCTGTGGACAAGGAGGGGCTGGATGAGAAATGACACATTTTGGTATTTCTGCAGCTGTTTCCAAGCAAGCCCATGAAAGCCAGAACCCATATCCAGGTGCTCCAGTCAGGGTGATGATGGGGAGAATTGGCAGGAGGACCTCCTAGCCCTGTGCTCTGGGATAGCTTCAAAGTCTTCAGAGCATCCCTGGATGGAGAAAAGATGCTGGTTTCCTATTCTGGATTTGTGAAACCCTTTCCCCAGATGTCTCAAATCCAAACCAAACCAGTACCTTGCTTGAAAACTGAGAGCACAAAAAAAAGGCATGTTCACCGCTCTCCACCTTCTGATATTGGATTTCAAAATCACCTCTGGTATGAGAGTTTAGATTAGGATGCAGAACTCCACATAAACATCTTTCTGCTGGTGTTGTATTGTACTCCTTACCCTAGGAATAGTTTATTTGGTACCAAAGTCAGCTTTTTTAGAGAAGAGAAGAGAGGGAAGAGAAGAGAGAAGAGAAGAGAAGAGAAGAGAAGAGAAGAGAAGAGAAGAGAAGAGAAGAGAAGAGAAGAGAAGAGAAGAGAAGAGAAGAGAAGAGAAGAGAAGAGAAGAGAAGAGAAGAGAAGAGAAGAGAAGAGAAGAGATTTCTGGAGCTCTGGACAGCAAAATGCAGGGGTTTCACACACTAGATATACAGTTATGGCATAGTACCCAGCCTGCCCTGAAAAGAGAGAGGTGGAGGATTGTATAAATATTCCTGGTTCCTCATTCCTCTGCCAGAAGTGATAAAATGGCAGGAGATATATAATTTATATACCTTTTATATACCTTTCCTATAAACCTTTCCTTGGGGTTTCCCTTACTTTAATATTTTTTGAATGTTTTCACATTAATGTGCTCAGAATGTGGGGGGAATTTGACACAGAGTTTATTTTCCAATTATTTTCCCCTCTTTGTAGTTTTTCACAGCTTTTAAAATATATAATACATTGAAAAGGTACACAGCCTTTAGAAAGACGGCTGAGAAAGGAAGAAGCAAAAGCACATTCCCTCTTATGCACAAGTTACCACTATGGAGTGAAACAACTTTCCACTTCTTGCAGAAAAGAGAGACAGGAGAGAATTATTTCCTGTTTTTTCCTACACAGCCCTCTTTGGGAAAGATCTTTTCCACAGCCTGTCATAAAGAAACCATTGGGGTTCAGCCACCCAGCCAAGCAGGCTCCAGGCATCTTTTGATGTATGGTAACACACTGCTGCCTCCTCATCCCCAGCTTAGGTACATGGAGCCAGGGACTGAATTGATGCTGAGAGACAAGTGGCATCTGGCTGACACTGTCCTTACTGTCTTGAAACTGCAGCAAGTGGCCTGCCTGGTGCCTGGATCCCACTTAAACCAAGTGTTTAGTTTCTCATAAGGCCATGGGATAGTAACTCAGTCTGGCACAGACCTTCAAAGTGCCTACCCCAAAGTCACACTAGCTCTGGGATCTCACCAGACTGCTCAGGATTTGGTTTTCAAAACCTTCATGGATGGAGCCAGCACAAGCTTGTGGGGCAACCTTCTCCCTTGCCAGACTTCCCTTCATGCCAGCCTGACTCTTTTATTTCAACCTCTGCTCTCCTACCATACCCCACGACAGGGACCCTGGCTCCACTCTGATGACCTTCTGTCGCTGCCCACCGGCCCACACCGCCTGGTGTGTGTCCCCCGACTAGCCCACTCAGTGGGCTTTGCGGCAGGTGTGGCTGGTCTTCGGGTTCTTGAGTAACCCTAAGTCCCAGTAAAGGCCTCGTGCCTTTAGCAATGTGTGACGCGACTGCACCAAGTAAAGAGCTGAGAGAGAGACCTTTGGAGGCTTCCAGGGAGAAGAATTTATTCAGGGCAAGGAAAGGGGGACGCATGGAACTCAGGGAGGGAAGCGACCAAAGGCGAAAAGAACCGTTGTGCATGAACTTAAATAGGGGCCCTCCCCCCAGGGGAGGGTACAAGCATCAACCAATAGGGAAAAGCCAGGGGAGGTACATGGGCGGGGATACATTTTCAAGGGACCAATGGGGTACATTGTGGGAGGGGTACAATTCAAATGAACCAACCAGAACTGGGGAAACATAGAACTTTCTGGAACGAGGGACGTGACCACGGGTGACAGACAACTTGGAGGGGATAGGGCTTAGGGGATTGACATAGAAGGTTCGGGAAGGATGGGAGGGGCTTAGGGTGGTAAACAAGGTCTGTGGCGGGAAAACAGGGAACCTGGAGTGGACCAACTTAAAGGGTACATAAGGGGATAAAAGGGAGAAACCATTTTCATAACAAACTTAATAATAAATACAACTTAGGAAACTATACAACATAACAAACCACAACAACCTTCCTGTAGGCACTGGGCAGCTGTTGGGTTCTCCCAAAGCTCTCACTTCTCCAGACTGTACAAGTCCAACTCTATCAGTTTTCACTTAAAACCATTCAGGGATGCAAAATACCACCAAAAATAAATTCCACAAAAACCCAATGGTTAACCTCTGGCACCTCCATCAGTGTTTTTCTAAACTATCACAGTTACAGGTATAGTTCAGTTATAGTTAAACAAGTAATTCTAAACCTTCCTTGACCTGAAAACCTATGCTTCATCTTTGGATCTGTATCCTCAAGTTTCCCAGTGAGCTAAGAACCACTGGCCTGAAAGTGAAAGGAGCATAATCCTGACTCTATTTCCTGCCAGACTCCATGGAGTAAGAACAGCAGAGGAGATTATACAGTGCAACACCAGAAAAGCTTTGCATCTTTCATTGAGCAGAATTGTCATAAAACTCAATTTTAGCTTGAGAATTACCAGGGCAGCCTTAAAGGATTGGCTTTTTGAACACATGAAATGACAATCAATCAGTTCTCAATCCAGTCATTGCAATCTGACCGAGATGAGGAGGATAACACATGTAAGGAGGATAGAGTAAAGAAAGTATACTAAGTATACTGGAAATAATCTGTAATTAAAAAATTAACCACCGACAACAGACGTCATGTCAAGTGAACCTTTGGAAATGTATGCAAATAGATGAAAAAAGGAAAATGAGACATAGCTCTGGTAACTGAATGAAGGGAAGTCTTTAAATGGCTTAATAATAGGAACACGTTGAGAAGCAGTGAGGTTAATACAGAAATTACATAAAGCAGTGGGGGGTCTTGGACTAGATTTATTGTGCATACTAATTGGAGGACACTGAATACCAGATAATGGCTGAAGGATGGGGCTTCTGCTCTGTCAACATCCTCTTGTTCACAAAGCATGATCCAGCAGAATTTAATAGCTTCACAATATCACTGAGAGTGACACTTTAATAGGTAACAAAACGCTGCATTTCAGCACTGTGCAGGGGAAAACCACAAGAAAGTGAGAGTGGAAGGGGATGACACTGGAGGCCTCGCTGGCAGCTGCCAGATCTGAAAGCAGCACAATTCCCCCAGCCTCTCCCAGCCCAAAAAAGAGCCCAAGTGTTTATCTGAGGTGATATTAAAGCAAGCTTTAAAATACCAGCACCAATAATTGAGACCACAAATGTCTTGTAATTCTTTTAATCCTTATAACCTTGCAATGACTGAGCGAGCTCAAGAACTAGCTCATTAAAACCTGAAAGTTAATTGGAGCAGGAAAAGCAAGCAGCTCCTACTGGTCCTTACTGCCCAAGCTAAGGTAAGTGCAGAAATTACAGAGACAGCAAATAGATTTGCTTTTTCTGTTGTAGGGCTTTATTAACAATTCACACAAAAAAATCACATAGCATTCAGTGATGTAGGAGAAGTCATGGTGTGCCTCAGCTTTGCAGTATTCAAGCTCTGAGTTACAAGGCAGACTTCCGAATAAGGAAACCATCTGTCAGGAAAGGTCTTTCATGAGTATTTTTTTCCCTGTAGCTTTTAACATGCCAACACAAGAATACTGGAGGTCAAGTGGCAATCTCTGAGCAAAAGCTTGATAGTCTTCAGAAATCTCATTCCTTAGAAACAAGCTGTGGTGACTGAGGCAATGCTTGCACGCTTGAGGCCAGGCCCTGGCAACGTGAGACACAGGATGTGTGCAGTGGCTGCTCTTTTGGTGCCATTGGGGATTCTCCATGGGCTCTGCTGGGCTGGCTGCTCTGCCACAGGGTCAGAAGAAATCAGTGACCACAGATACTTTTGAGATGCCTTGCTGCACCTCCAATAGCTCCAGGTGCCTGTAGAACACATCAGAGCACTACTGACCTTGTGCAGAAGCTTGTGCAGAAACAGCCACATTTTACCAGCTGAATACACCACTGGGCTCCACAGTGGTATTCACTAGATGTACACTGACTGCCATGAGACCTTAACCTCCAGGATCATTCATAGCCATCCATAGAGTGAGCAGCTTCTGGATTTCTCTCTCATAAACCCAATCTCATCATCCCCTGTGCTCCTTGGCACCTTTGTCACTCTGGCACTGAATTAATGAAATAGATATTTTTCCTGCCACAGATACTGATTCAGCATCAAAGAACAAGGTATACTATTTGCTGTGAGGTGTTTATTTTTTAATATGCAATGCAGGGAGGCATGAGGGCATGTGTGCCTTTTGGTCTGACCTCAACAGAGCTTGGGATGTGCAGGGTGAGGTGTCACGGAGGTCACCATAAATAAAGAGAAGGCACCAGTCAGCACCTGTCTGAAAGAGGCTAAAGCACTTCCATCTCTGCCCATCTGCCTAAGAGGGAAAATAATTTTTAAGTGATTTTTCCAGACCCTGTCACATGGTGAGTCAGGAGGAGGAAGGCAACTTGTGTGGCTCAGCATCAGGAGCCCCTGGCCCTTTTTTCATCCTACCTTCTTCTCCGTGCAGCATTGTGCTCACATCTCTTACCTGCTGATTTTCAGGCATACCTTGTTCAATGGGTGTGCAGTGGTTTACTCCTGAGGGAATCAGCAAACAGGATGTGCTCAAGGTAGCAAAGAGGAGCTTTAATACAAAGTACCTGTACCGGCAAAGGATGTGTCAGTATCATGCAAAACACACTTGGCAAGGTAGTTTGCCATGCAACTAGAAGCTGTCCAGCTAAAGATGATCAGATACTTATCTGCCAAGGCACATTACCAGGGTAAGCTGAGCATGTAATCCAACCAGATGACCCCACTCAGTACTTGTTTAACTGGCTGCATTTGTGTGAAAGCACTGGAGTCAGACAGTAAAAGAAACCTTTCCTCTTAGCTAGGATATAGTTCCCTTGAAATTCAGAGCGTATCACCAAAATGGGTTTTCCTCTCAGGTTTCTTACTGAACACAGTCTTTGCTTAGGTAACCACAGCTGTGCCCAGACCTGTTAGCACAAGTGGGGAGAACATGATGAGCTGGGAACAAATTTATTTCAGGACAGGGAAAAGCCAAAACAAATGTTGGAAGAGAAGACCAAATTAAAGCCAAGCTCTCAGCTGTAATGTGAAGCCTGAGGCTGGTTCAGCTGGGAGCATCCCTGCGGTGTGTAGTACCAGGGTACCTGAAGAAGGGGAGCACTGGGTGCACTCTGCCCATGACACAGGCTTTGTTCTTCAGGTCTGAGCTCTCTGACCTCACCAGGATTTTCAGTTTGATGTAAATTTTTAGGGTACAGTAGCTGACTACTTCCAGGAAGCTGGACTGGATGATTCAATAATTACGTGCAGTCTTATACTCCACATGACTGGAAAACATCCCACAAAATCCTTATCACAGCCTTGTCATGAGCTGGTACATTTATTACTTATTATGGAAATGGCAGTGCTGATAAAACTCACTATCTTTGGTCCCTGAAGCTGTCTTCTATCTGTGGCAAGATCTTATTTGCATTTTCTGTAGCTGGGATCCCTCCCAAGGGCTAAGTCCTGGGTGCCAAGAGCAATACAGAGAAGAAACTGGTCCCAGAGCTTGCTTTTTCTTCCCCAATCTGAGATGCTGACACACACTGCTTTTGCAAAGTGCCCGATATTCTCATGTCTCAGTCAGCCCAGCTGCCAAACTGTGCAATAGCAGGATCTCACTGAGAGCCATATGTTGCTGTTGCTGCTTTGTTTTGGCAAAAATTAAATTAAAACAATCCACAACAGTTGTTTCGATGCCATTTCTTGTTTGCTTGAAGCCTTGGTCCCAAATTACCTTTTTGCAATGGGAAGGTAAAGCCTGTGGTTTCCAGTAACTTGGGGGACACTCAGGAACAGCTGCTGATGGGCAGCACAGAGATTCCCTGCCCTGGGAGAGCTCTTGAGAGGGAAACTGAAGAAAAAAGTGAAAAATTGAGGAAGAATAGTAGCTTTACTTGCTTTAAATTCAGATAAATGCAAAAATTTCATTGCATTACTCATCTTTTTCCAGGAAAATATCTTCAAGCCAGTGGTTAACTTCATTCCACAGATTTTTTTGCTTCCTCCCTCCCACTCCCAAGTATTTCTCTGCATGTGTGGTTATCAAAACAGGGGTACATTCAATCCACAGGACTAAGCCTCATGCTCAGAAACCCAAATGTGCAGGCTATCACTGCTGTAGGACATAGCATCAGATTAGCGATTGAATTGAAAGCACAGACCAGAATTCCCATGGAGGAACTGGCTTCTCTTGATAATGAGAAAGTGGGCAGAGCTCTGGGGTGTTTGTCAGACTGAGCAATGTTGTGGATGAGTGCCACCCAAAGTACTCTGCACTGCAAACTCCTGCAGCCTTGACCTCCTGATCTTGCACTTGGCACAGACAAGGGGGATTGGCATGTTCAGTCCTTTGCTGAGAGTTAAGGCTTGAGAGCAACTAGTGTAACAAAATGTGTTTAAGGCAAATGGTAAAAAACCCATGTTTTTATTTGTTTTATGGAGACAGCGAAAACACAGACTTTTGTATTCTGATAACATCGGGGAGTTCTGAGAATACAAAGCTCTTTCCAGGCTGGGTAAGAGACCTTCATTTTTAAAACAAACCCCAATATGATAATGGTTCCTTACACACATATTTCCTTCCCATGATTTTACACTGAATAAGTAAGAGAGAGAATGGAAAGAACCCTACAGCACAGGCAGAAGTAACTGATTATCCAGAGCCACACTTTCTCTCAAATTCTGTTTATGTGCATCAATTGTTTGTTTGCAGTGTAAGATCTCATTTATATGACACTGTTCTACCTCCTCTCTTTTACTAGCACTGAAGCTGTATTCTGAAGTGAGAGCACTCTCCTCTCTCATTATTTGTTCAAGGCCCCATGATGATAATGATGTGTGTGGTGGTGGATGCTCAGGGCTCCAGCAGTGGTGGTGTGGATTCCCTGGGGAGTACAGCAGAGAAGAGCTGATGGTGCCCTGGACAACTCAGCTTCTACCCTAGAAGCCATTTAAATCTGCTGGGCTGGTATGCTTGTTTGCACTCGTCTGGGTCTGCCCTCTGGGGTGTCAGCATGGGAAGGGCACTCAGCAGCCTCAAACTCTCTGGTTTGATGAGGGACCATGGGCACATCTCAGGGATGCTGTGGGGGCTTTTCTGGCTCCTCATTTCCCTCCTGCCAGCCTGCAGGCTGATAGCATTGGGGATCCCAAGGGGACTCCTATACTTCTCTCTTGGAGTTCCCCCAGGTAAAAAGATCTGCTTAGCCTTGGGTCATGTTTGGTTAGCATCTGAGAAGGTTAGAAAGGTCATTCTTTTACTTTTTATTTCCTCCCCCCAAGATTACATTTCAACTAGAGGCTCAGGGCCAGGGAGGAGACATCTCTGCATGTCTGGTTCATAAGGCCTTCGCCTCAGAGCTATTTTCTCAACAGTGCTCCATCAAGTGCAGCCTTTGTCTGGGCTGGGATAAAGGCACTTCCCTAATTAAGCTAGCTTAACCACCACTTGGGAAATACAATGTTCGCTAAACTCATCCACAGCCAGGCGGTGACAAGGATCGCAGCTATTCTGTGGGAATGGAGCACACGTCAATTATCCCCAGAACTTCAAAGCTGCAAAACCCAATAGTTTCCTTGGCAAAATCTGCCAGGCATGACATGACTGCTACTCTCACTCCACACATTTCCTAATGCAAAGGATTGGACAACCTCAAATACCGATTCCAAGAATAGCAAGGGCAAATGAACTGCAAATTACTAAATTCCTTTTATTGCTGGGAGCTACAAAGTAATTTAAATTAGTTTCAGTCTGAAGTGAACTGTGGGGCAAGCTGGGAAAATTATATAAGTGGTGACATTTTAGAAACACCTTTTATGATCATTTAAAAAAAATATTTCATCTCACACCAGGGTATTTAGTAGTCTTAGGAAAGATACGTTTGTAAAAGATCATGGTTTTCTGTACATGCATACATGCAGCACATTTAAATGCACATGTACACACATGTGGATGCTTTAACCTATAATGGAAACTGAATATTTTTCATTCACTTAGCAACTAGTCTTTGCAGGGAAAGGGATAGCAACTGACCCCAAGAGAACTTATGTTTTTATGGAAAACTGCCATTAACATTAGACTTGATTATACAATGCTCTTTTCCTCTTTCCCACATCCTCTGATGTAGGTGGGTTTACTAAATGCATAGGTAAAATAATGATCTTGTACATTCTTCAAACAGTTTCCTGCTCTATGAACTACTTTTGGCTCCCCACTATGATTTTGATTAACATCCTACCTTTGACTTCTGCAGACCAGCGCTGGTTTGCTTCTGCAGGCAAAAGAGAGAGGGGAATAAGCTCCAGCACTTGGCACTGAATCATTGAAGCTGGAGTGGAGAAGTCATAAAATGCACTGCCTTTTAATGAAATAGGATGGAGGGAATAGATGTTTCCTCTCTCTTGCAGCATCACTGAAAAAATAACTCAGCCATGGTTAGTAGCACTGGCTGCACAAGCTCTACACGTCACAGCTAGAGCAGACACAAAAAGACAACAATAAGGATAAATATTAATAAGGTCAATGATAATAATAAATAAATAAATAAATAAATAAATAACCAAAACCAGAATATGGTTGGAAATCTTTCCAGCTTTCATGCTTTCTTTCAATGAAGGGAGGTTAAATCTTCAGCCATCCAAAAAGCAAAGGATAGGATTTGCCCCTCTTACAAATAATGGATCAGTGACTGCAAACACTGGATGTAATATGTAGTTGCAGAAAGCTTTCAGTCAAGTGGAGATAACTTCTTCATGGTACAAAGCACTTTCTGCAACCTCAATGTGCTAAATGTAAAGCAATACAGTGCTAGTGTCACAGAAATCAGAGTGCTGTGGGGTGAATGGTTGAAGGGAATGAGGGTGTAATTTCAAAGGGGAATATCTAGGGTGATGGAAGTGGCATGGACTAGCCCATGCTTTATTGGCAGGTTTTGTGTGCATGTGTGTGTTCATTAATTTTGTTTTTCCTGGAGTCTGAAACTGCAATTTTTGTGCTACTTCTCCCTGCATTACTCGCTTTCCCTGTCTTGGTACCTGGGCTGCAGGCAGGTAAAGGTGGAGATGGGTGGGAGGAGGTGGATCAGTGCCTCCAGGGACTCCTCTTGGGAAGGCAACTGGCACAATATCCCAGTCTGGAAGCAAATTTGAGGCAAGCTCTCGAAAATCGTTTTTGATGTTTTCCCCGAGATGTGTAAAAGTTCTTGTGTGGCAGTTCGTGTGCCCGAAGTGGAACAAATCAGAGCTCTTTAGTTTTCTCGGTCTCAAGGTTGTTTATTATTTTCTTATCTGTAATATTTTCTCTCAGCCCAGCGAGGTCTGTCTTGCAGGGCAGCCATGGCACACTCTCTGCCCCTCAGGGCGGTGTTATCTTTTTATACTAAAAACTACGTACATGATGTTTACAATTATTTCCCAATTACTATCATCTATGTTAGACAGTGAACTTCTATTCTAAACCAATCCAAAAGTGCCAACTCCACAATAGAAAATGGAGACGAAGAAGAAGAACAAAGAAAGCCCAAACACGTGCTTTTTCCTCCATCTTCAGCTCTAAAATTCCCATTCCCAAAAATCCTACAATCTATATTTTCATTTTATGATAACACTACTTAAACTACTGTGACTTTTAGGTTCTCATATAAAGCTGCTAATTTGTTTCAAGGGCTATAATCAAACCCACAGATGTTTTGGGCATCATTCCAGGGTCTCAGAGCCCCTTGACCAGGGTCTCAGCAACTCTGGACTCCCAAAGGGATGTCTTAGACTCCAACAGCAAGCAGAGTTGATATCAGGAAAAAAATGTTAGCACCTGGAAAGTACAGGATGACCTCCATGGCTGTTTGGAAGGAGAAGGTGGGGGTGTGAGGCAGCTTTTCCTAGGCTGTCTCTTCTGAGAGGTTAGACAGAGCTCTGGATCCTGACATTAGGGGACATCTGTCTCGGTTTAAGAGACAGGTATTTGCCAAGGAGAGGGATGGGCCCCTTTCCCTGTAATCCGCTCCTTTTTAATCACTATAATTTGAAATCAGACGCTTTCAGGCATAAAATATGGGGGTAGGAATAACAGTTCTTTACTAATATATCTAACAAGGTAAACAGCAAAAACAACAACAGCTATAAAAACTGACAACAAAACAGAACAGTANCTTCCTTTTTCCGGCTCCCTTTTTTTTGTCCATCCTCCCCACCCCCTTCCGGTGAGAGGCAATTAACTTGTAGCCCGAAGTGCTTAGCATAAGAATAGGGAAAAATTCCACAGAAAATAAAAGAAATTATTCAACCCCCAACAACATCCTAGTGGAGAGGGTCACAACTTTGGCCACAACTCAGCTGAGTGTCAAGAGGAACTATGAGCAGGGAGCTTCCTTCCAGCTAGTCCTTAGCTAGCCCAAAGAAAGCCCAGAACCTTTCTGAGTGAAGACCAAACAAATGAAATGAGGACAATATGCTCTGGAGGCAAAGGGGGCCTTGGCTCATCATATTTTTGCAAGGTATTATTACATTGTATTTTTAATAAGTAAAAATATTAATAATATCCAGAGGGTCAAAGCTTCAACATTTTCCCAGGCAAATGTCAGAAGTTCATAAGGAAGCACAGACAAAGAGATGAAAGAGCTATGGAACAGATGAATAAGTAGACGGGGAGAAAGGTATGAGAAACCTGGAAGCCCAGGTGAAGAATCACTGGGATTATTTTAAGAAGAAAATATAAAGTTACTTTATCTTAGATGGAAAAGAAAATAGGAATATTTGGATAAGAGTACAATCTTTTAAGCTTATATGAGTCTTTTGCACCAACTGCTACAGAACTAGTGTGAGAGAGATAAAAAACCAATATAAAAGACCAATTTTCTTTCTCTCTGAATGGGCCTGGTGCATATGATGAACACAGAATATTTGACTTAATTAGGTTGAAAAATTCCTCTAAGATCGTCAAGTCCAACAATTAACCCAACACTGCCAAGTCCAGCACTAAAACTTCACCTGAGCTACCTGCATCACAGAGGATGATGTTAACCCATTGGACTTACTGTCAGTTCTCATGTCAAAGCTGCAGCAGACAGGTGCTACAATAAGAAATATGCAAGAAAAAATGAACAGAAACATATTGGGATTTCCTCAGGGCACAGCACATGTCCTAAACCCACCCTAACCTCCACCCTGACCCCAGAATCATCATGCCCAATGCTTTCAAGCAATACTCTGTCTGGGTTTGCAAAGCAGCAGCTTTATTCTGGTCACTCAAGACTAGCAAGGAGATAGGAAGGAGAGAAAAACATTATGTATATTTTGTCTCAAAAAATATTGCTGATAGATAATGTAGACCAAAGTTCTTTTGATTTCTTACCAGACATGTAGAAAAAACAAATTCTTTATGTTTTTCTGCCAGCCTTCCCCAGAAATACAGAGCCTTTGAATTAACCTAGAACTGACTGAGCAGACAGTCTTACTTTTAAAGGAGTCAAATTGCATCTAACTGAGCTAGGGCTGAGCTCAATAACCTATGAAAAACTGGGCTGATAGGAGACAGCAATTTCACAGAGTAGCCAGTTTTCTCTCACTGCAAGCTGAATTTGTGGTCATAATGGCAGAACAGGAAAATGTCATATTACAACTTCAGTGTCCAGATTCACCTCTCTGCTGCCTGTTACAATACTTGAATTTATGCTGTTGTTCTTTCTTAAAAATCTGGGGATATGAGTTTGTTTTAATAATATCTGTGCATGATACCCTTAGTTTAAATCCCAGTACCAAAAGTCAGTCAAGAGATATAGTGCAATATAGTGTGTTAAGTGCTGAAGAGTATTATTTTATGAAGGGAAAATCCAGATGCACATCAGAAGTGGGTGCAATCAGAGAAAGTTGCTTCCAGATGGAACAGACCCTTTGGAGTTGAGAAAAGTGGGTGGCTGGCAATGAATAATTTGATGGACTGAGTACTACCTGTGGATAGTGAAAGAGTGGGCTGCAGGTTCTCCAGATACACTTGATTATCTGAATGACATTGCAAATCTTAAATTCAGAGGGTCAATTGATTCCAAATACTGTTCTACAGGTGTTCAATATTTGAGAAATGCAAGGTGGTCATCATTACCCAGAAACTGTAGGACACCATTTCTGATCTCCTGATTCCTGCCACACTAATATTTCAGCAGGAATTATCATTCCTGTAAGATTATCATCCTGTAAGATGAGTTTCTCCCTAGCCCTTTGGCACATTTTTGAATACAATTTCCATAAATGCCCATGCCAAAAAAAGTGCTGTATGAATATGGAACAGAGCGAACACAAGAGAAACTATAATTTACACAGTTCTGTTTGCAGCAGTCAAGGTGTTGTTCCTAGAAATTCTTTACACAGTATATACAACATTTCACATTAAAACATTTTGATTATGTTTTTCTAGACTATTACCTGTTTTACTACTGTGTAGCTATACTTATGCACTGAGGACAAATAATTTTGAAAGGCAGGACAGCAAGGGGAAATCTAATATCTTGGAAAGAGTTAATGCTCTCAAATAACGTTGATTTATTGCTATTGTGCTTGATAGAAGTGCTTCTTGCTTCCTTTCTGAAACCATTATAGCACACCCATACCTTTTTGGGTTATTGCACCTGCAGGCCAGGTAGAGGCAGGTATTTCTGTGCAGCTCAGTGACATGATTTGTGGTTCAAGCTGATTTGAGAGGCTGAACCTTCTGTCAACCAACCTTTTTGATGAAATCTTATTCTTGCTATTCATTATTTTATTTTCATGCCCACTCTGTTCCACGGAGGACTCAAATCAGTGTGGGGGAACCTGCATGCCAGTCCCTGGGGCAAGGAGAGGTAGGGGGAAGGAGTGCTCAGCCAGGTGGGCTGGGCTGGGTGCCCAGCTCAGGGACAAAGCTGTGGTCTGGTTGGGCTGCAGGTGCCTTGGTGGGGTTATTTTGTATTAAACAAAACCAAGAGGCAGCAGTAAAAGGGCAAGCTCAAAAGGTTGCAGATAGAGGTCTGCCTTGGAGTCAGTGCTGCCCTGCTGAGCTCCTGTGCTCTGCTTCTGAATTTGAATGTCATGATAAGATAAAAGCAAAAGCAGGTTTGTATTAAGCTGAGCAAACAAAAAGAGAGCAGGACTTTTCCATTTAAAATCCCAGCCAATGCAAAGTGTCTAATTTCCCCTACCCTTTTCATGCTGCAGCACAAACCAAGCTATCTCAGCACGGTTGTTGACACCTACTGAAATAAAAATGCATGAAGTAATCTTTGTGAAGGTCACAGTGACCTTAGTGCTTAGCACAAAATTCTCACTTAAGCTGGGGTTTCTGGCACATCCTTGTCTGTAGCTAGGGAACCAGGCATTTTGCTCGATAGAGACATGATCTTCCATTGGCTTTGCTCATTCCCAGCCCAACTTGGCTGTGCCAGAAGTACAGTTGGGCTGAGAAATGGCTGCTGATCAGACAAAGCAAATTCAAGGACACGACTCAATGCATACACTGAGAAAATGCTGCATCACTTTTGAACAAGTTGAACCAACTTGTCCTTTCCTCTTTGCCAAATTAAATAAGGATCAGTTGCAAAGAAATGAATGAAGTGCATTTTTGCTTGAGTGAAGACAGTGGGGTAGCAAATAAAGGGTGATTTTTAAAAGAGTCTGGAGATTTTGAATCACAGCAAGACTCCAGCAACCTGAACTCTGGGTAATTTCAAAAACTTCATTGTAATGTGTTTCTGTAACTGTGGTAGAAGTGGGAACAGCTACAAAATTTGACATCTCAAAACTTGGCTTCAGCATGGATTTTCCTTTAAAAATAAAGATTCATTTTGAATGAAGTGTAATAACTCTAATATTAGCATTACCAGTACACTTAGGACTATTCTGAAATATAAAATATTAGTGATGAGGATTGAAGTGCATCTTTCCACTGACATTTTTCCACTCTTCTGAATATCATGCTGCCATTAATACCCAATACTACCAAAAAAGCTCTCAGCTTACTTCACAGCACTGCAAAAAGACAGTGTTTTAGAGAAAAAGGGAAGAGGGCCTGTGCTCACAGGGCCTGTGCCTGTTATGAAACTGCCCTTTGCAGCCTCCCAGCCACATCCTTGCCCTCTCCTGCCCAAGCACAGAGTGCAGGGAAGAAGGCTGAAGGATGGCAAAAGATATGCACAGCTTTTCCTGCAGTCCAAACAACAGGACCTGTGAGGTAAGGGAAGGGTTATCTATTGCGTTTTAACCCTTTCAAAGTAGCAGAGGTGTTATGAAAAATGTGTGCAACACCTTCTTCAAACTAGTGTTGGATATTTTTAGCTTATTTTTAAAAAATACTATATGGAAAAAAACTCCATTTCTCTTCATATATGCTTTAAATAATGAGCCCTGAGTCATGTCTGCAGCTCTTCACCTTAGAAAGGAAGTGTTTAACAAAGTCACATAAAAATGTAGGATATTGGGAGGTGTTACTGATTGTAATAAAATCCCATTAGAGTGACAAGCCAATATGATGTAACGAGAGAGTTGTACAGTTAGACACAGCCAAATAACCTCAAAGCAAAGGAAAAACAGGCTTGCAGAATGGAGCATGGCACAAATGAGCACAAACAAGCACGAAGAACAAATGCAGTAATGAAAGCCACACATGAAGGATCAAGAAAAGGGTTTCTTTCCCAGGTGCAGCATAGAAAGGAGGGGGCAGAAATGCTGTGCTGCAGCACCAAGCCAAGAGCCACCTTAGGGAGGGCACAGCATCTACCAGGGCCCTGGGTCAAGGCAAGAAGGTCCCATCTGGCCAAAATATTGATTCTGATAATCAAAATGTTATTTTCCAAGTCACCACAGTGTCAGTGCAGAGAGATAAATCTGCATTTGAGAATACTGAGAACACCACCTGACAGCACCTTGGGATCATCTTCATCAGGTCAGAACAAATATCTTCTCAAGCCAGGCAAGGTTTCCCTGTAGAGTTTGATGAGTTCTAGTTAAGACATGAACATTCAGGAAAAAGAATACCATACTCTGATAAGAAGGAATGGCTAAGAAACAAAACCCCAGATATTTTCAGAATGCATAACTTAGTGTTGAAGTGCTCAAAAAATCTGACTTTCTTTAATTTGTGTGAATTACTTTATCAAACTGATGGTTAATTCAATTAATTGATCAAAGCCATTGCTACTGGTGAATATAGAGCCATGGCACTGAGTAAGATGACATTGTTTTCACAGAAAAAGGAGACTTTCCACAATTACAGCCAAAACATATATTGGAAGGGAACTGAGGCATCTTGTCAGCAAAATACTCCTTTCTTTGGTTTAAAATAAGGAAGTCTTACCAGCTACATTAATTAACATGCAATGAAGCTTGAATGGGTGCCAAAGGATCTACAGTAGCACAGTAAACAGTCAGAAAACTCAGACAAGAACTTAGTGTTCCTGCCTCGTCATGCTTCTTTCCTCCACGTAGGTGGACAGACTGAAATGGGCTGTGTGACCTCCTTCTGTCAGAAACTATTATTCATGTTGTGCCACTAATGCCCCTGGCTAGCTCAGCTGCCAGATCTTACATTAGGAAAAAAAAGTCATCGGGTCCTTTTCATCTCTCAGGAATGGCCACTGCCATGGGCCCTGTGATGGACCAGCAGGGCCAGCCCCAGGGTCCTGCTGGGGACTGCAGTGGGAATTGCAAAAGGAGTCACAGTGAGAATCCACCGGGAAATGCAAGGGAAATCACAGTGGGAATCAGAGTGGAAATTGCACTGGGAATTGCAATGGAAATCACAGTGAGAAGTGCACTGGGAGTTGCAGAGTGAATTGCAATCACAGTGGAAATTGAACTGGGAAATGTTGTGGGAATTGCATTGGAAATCACACTGAGAATTGCGAAGGGAATTGCAATGGGAATTCTCAGTGGGAGTTGCCCACCTGCAGCAGGGGAGCCAATAAAATCTCTTAGCATGGCTCTGAGCCATTCCCTCCAGGGGGAAGGGGCCATCATGACTTATTGCAGCACCTTTGGGCCCAAGCTGGTGAAACTGAAGGGCAGTTGGCACCATGATGAACCGCCATTGTTGCCAGGGCTGGCAAGGCAGGGGGGTGGCTTTGCCTGCACCAGGGAAGCTCTTTGGGCAGGGACCTTGCAGATGCTGGAGGGCTGCCCTGTGGCCAAGCCAGCCCAGGGAGCTGGGGGGCCCCTCTGCAGGGGGGCTGGCAGTTCTCCTCAGAACCGTGCTCATGGCCAGCCCTGCATGCTTGGCCCCACACTAGCTACTGCCTAATCATCTGCATAAGCAATCAAAAATAATTTAAAATTCAGGCTGGATACAGTTAAGCTCCCATTAAGCACTGCATGTGTAGGAAGTGGGGTCAGAGCAGTCTTTGAAAAGGTGGTTGGGCTGGTTGTGCTACCTCTTGGTGAGGTACACAGTGTGAGTGGGAGTTAAAAGCAGGCTTTTTCATGAGTGAGGATGTTTATGGTCTGCTCTGGCATCTTGTGAAATGAAATAGAGGCCTACGTGCCAGGAAGAGATAACTTTTGGTGCTGCAGCCACCTAGGACTGCAGAGGACTCCCACCTTTGAGAGGCTAACTCGCTTCCAGTGTTCCCAATAAGGACATGTTTATCTTGTTTTCACTTGGGCTCTGAGTCAGGAAGGTAATAAAAAATAACTCTTCTGAGTGTTCTTGCACTTTGTGTGTGTTTTTGCAGGAATTTACAGACACCTGAAAAGGATATTTGCAAAATGACCTATGATCCTTAACCTGCGGTACACACAATAAATCTGCCACCCTAAGCATTGCCAGCCTTTTTGAATGAAAGGCTGCATTATAACAACACATGTGTATGGCTACAGGGCTGTATATCTTATTGGACCTCATACTCCAATCAACATTTAAAAATAAAAGGGAAGCAATATAAAACTATCCACACATAAATTCTCTTGCAATGGTTTGGCTCTCCCTTCTCCCTAGCCCCTTTCCATCCTGACTGATGGCTTTATTATACAAAGGACAGGAATAAACATCCTAGCTAAGCCAATGAACTTCTCTCACATGTAAATACCTCCTTGGAGGATACCAGGTATGACCAAGAGAAGCGTAATGACTTTTTTTCTCCATTTATTCCATGTTAATGAAATAACTGGTCATCAAACTGTAGGCTTGGATGTGGTAGATTCCCAGTTTGTACCAGGACACCAAAACAGACTTAAATGGGAGAAGAAACCAGCTAGCACCTTAGTTAGCTAGCACCAGTTAGCAAAGGAAATATGTTGACAAGCACTGTAGGCTCATGGTAAGCACTACAGGAGTATCTTTTGATTAAAACTGATTCATTATTTTGGTTCACCAGATGATCTAAAAAAGGAATCCAAATATAGGGCCAGATCAACTTTAAATAATTTTTACTTGTTTTCCCTCACCAAAGTAAAAATAAGTAATTCCAGTAAAACAACCAAAAATATAACATGCTGATTTTTGTTCATTTCACAAAAGCTGAGGGGGTAAAAGCTGGATTCCCAAAACTTCCTGCAAAATTTCCTTGTGCCCAGTTCAGCTCAGAGAGCAGTCAATATTTATTGGAAACTCAACCTCACATCCACAGTCTCCCTGAGAGGATTCGGCCCATCCCCTAGGACTGCAATCCAACCATTGGGAGCCCTGTACTCCAGGATGAGCTCAGCCTTTTCTCCTACAGCCTTCTTTCATTAGTGACATGAATATTCATCAATCCAGAAAACAAAGCACTTCCTAACTCTTTGGTTAGGCCCCTCTAAGAAGGAGAAGGCCTTGTCCATGCAGCAGGTTCTCCATTAGTAATAATCATCTAGTTGTTGACATGGCTTTCACTGTCTTACTCAAAGCATTAATTTCTTCCCATTGTTCAACAAAATGAGCAATACAGTGTGCCTGTCTTCCCTTTGGCTGCGTTGAGGTCCCTTTCATATCTCTTACTTCCTAGATCTGGCTATATATCTGATGAGATAACATATACACACACAACTATGATATTTGTCTCACATGTATGTAGAGACACACTGGATGCCCTGAAATCAAGTGTGTAAAACTACAGTGAAGAACAAAGAGAAGCCCCCAACATCTGATTTAATTTGATATCCCTGGGTTGTTATGCTGATATTTGTTATTTGAGCACAATTTTGACATAATGTTTTAACTCTAAAAACTAATAAAACAATGAATATTGGGAATTGCCTATAGAATTTTTTGAAACATTGAAACCATTTTCCTTGGAGACCACTGATGATTTTGTTTTGACTATCCAAATATTTTGCATATTCCAGTATTAAAAATAATCGCCTTGTAGGGGGAGGCTTCAGCACAGCAAGAGGACTGACAGTTGACCACAAATAGTTGTAATTTTTCCAAATGTCTCAACATTTCCCTCTCAAAAAACTCGGTGGCAATAGTCAATGTTTCCTATTAAACAGTCTGCTTCAGACAAATTCTGCACCTTGTGCCAAGAAACCATGCAACCAAATTTTTTAGCCAGCTGTCAAGGTCAGGCAGACTATTTCCCAGAAAAGTATGTGAAGGAAGAAACAAAAAGAAACCAATCATACAAGTAAATGCTGCTCATATTGAGCTGTACCTTCAGAAGATTTGGCCACAGGACTGCAGAGACATCCTCATGCCTTGTCTGGGATGCTGGTGCAGCAAAGGGCTCACTGGCGCACCAGTTGAAGGAGTTACTGCAATTTGTGCTTTCACACAGGGGTGAAAGCTGACAGGTGCCTTGCAGGGCTTCAGGGGGTTGTCTCAGGTCCCTGTGCAGAGGGGATCCCAGGGGAGCACCCACATCACCTCCAGCCTTTGCCCCTTGGTGCACTCCTCTTGTCCCGGCACTTGTCATTGTGGACAATTGCAAACCCACCCCCTTTCCCCCTGCTCCCTCCCCCCCNTTCAGTGCTGGCTGGGGGGATGCAGTGTTGGGGCTGGGAAGAGCACCCAGGGATGCTCCCAGACTTTGCCAGCACCTCGCTCATTTTCCTGCTTTGTTAAGAGAAGAGAAATGGCTGAAGAAACGTTTACTGGAAAATAAAACAGATGAAGAGATTTCCAGCCTGCTCTCAGCTTCCCTGCAGGGTGAGACTCTGAATGCTGGGCCAAGAAGGCCAGCAGTGTGGGGAGGGCTGCCTGTGTGCAGCCCCTGGGGAGGGAGTGCTGCTGGGCTGGCCTCCCCAGCATGCGCTTCCCAGATGTGCTGCATCGGGCACGTCAGGATGGGGCTGATTTACTGCATCTGTACAGGCCATCTGCAGGGTAGGAGAGAGCCTGTGTGATAAACATCCAGCCACGCTGGCCTCATGGCACGTGCACCGCAGAGATGATTTATTTGCAAGGCAGTGGCCCTCTGTCCAGCATTTCTGGATATCCAGCAGAGACATAATGCCAGCTGGGCTTTTGGAAAAATATCCAAAATCCTCAGGCCTATCTGTGCAACATTTCCAGGCAGAAAAATAGCCACATTCACAGACACAATGCAGCACTGCTGTTGCTGTCAGGCTGAAGGTGTATTGCTGAGACATGCTCCTGCAGCTCCTGCTTGTGTAAATGGCTTGCTGAAACCACTGAGAAACCTCACTGGGGTCCTTGACTGCCAGATTTACATCCCATGTGTTTTTTCTTTCCCAGCTCAAGGCATGCATAACTCACGAGTGAATGTGGCTTCACAATGGCAGACAGAGGAAACTGCTATGGGCCAGCTGTTTTTCAGCATGGCCTCGGCTTCCCACCTTAATTAGGATGAGGCAACACCTCAAAAAGTAAGGAAGCCAACATAGCAGTCCAGGGGAGATATAGCGGATGGTGTTGTCTGTATAGATCCCTGATCCCACCCACAGCACTGAAAGGCTTTTTAAAGCAAGTGTTTTAAAATGCTGCAGGGTCCCAGCTCTGAGTGGCCGAGGATGTATTGCTATAATCGTTGGGTGGATGATTCATGGCTTTGCACTTACACCATTAAAGGTAGCATTAGCACCAGGATCCTTTATGCAGCAGCATTAGTGAACGCTGAAAAACATTCCCTGAAAGGGCTTTGTCACCTTCCCTCAGTCGTGAAACAGTCTCTTACACCAACCCCGTACATTTCAATTACCATACACTGGCATTTCTACCTCTTTCCCCAACTCATAAAAATCACAGCCAATAAACACAAATCACCACCTGAAAGAGTCGGTGCTTTACTCCACTTTAATATACTTGCCCATACTTCAAAGAAAGCCAGAGAGATTCTCATATCGGCAGTGCCTAGGCTGCCGAGTCCTAGGCAAGGATTAGCCATGTGTACACTTGGAACAATCTGCTCTTAGTTTGATTTAACATGGTTTTTATCCCTCTAAATCACAGTCAGCCATTTGACCTGACAAGAGACTAATACATGACTTGTTCCAGGGAGGGAGGGTGGGGAAGGGCAGAAGATCTTGCTCTTCTCTTGTTCAAATTGGAAGAACCCTGCATCTTGCCAGGTGAGTTCTTCTCTCAAGAAAAATCATAATTCTCCCTTTGTTTCCCAATGGTAGCTACATTGCTGTATTTCAAGATGGCAAGATAATGGTAATAACTTCAAGGCTCCCTAACAAGAAGCTTTACTGGGAATTACCAGGGAAGAGAAATACATGTAACCCTGCAAAAAAGAGGGCAGCTAACTGGCAGGCAGTAGTAACAGGAGGGGTGATGTAAATACCTCAGTGCCAGACCCATCATCAGCCTGCCTCTGTTTTTCAGGGGGCTCTGGCAGGGCTTCTCAGGCATTGATTTCACCTGCCTGCTGCGCTAGCAGGTGGGGAGAGATGGCAGGCAGGAGTCGGGGAAGCCTGACAGAATCACTACTTCCCCACCTGAATTTTTCTCACTCTGTTCCAGTACTTTACTGCTAAAGGGGCCGGGATTTGGGCAATGCCATTGCTGTAGAGCAGGAAAACAAAAGTAGCTTTTCATTCAGGGCTCTTGCGCAAAGAAGAGGCACTTTAAAACTTCCCAAGTGCTGCATAGGAGTTTAGCATGTGACTCCCATTAAAGTTGGTATGAGTCATGTGGCAAATAACCTCAAACACTTTGAAGATATACTGGAAAGAGAGAAAGAGAGAGAAAGAGAGAGAGAGAGAGAGAGAGAGAGAGAGAGAGAGAGAGAGAGAGAGAGAGAGAAAGAAGGAAAGAAAGAAAGAAAGAAAGAGAAAGAAAAGAAAAGAAAAGAAAGACCATTGTGGACTGTGACTTCAAGGACAGCTTTTCCAAAGCAGTTCTCTTTCTGTGTTTGCTCCTAGACATAAATCATGGCAGGAGGGAGCAAAATCAGGCTGTTAGTTGGTGATGGCACAGCAATGGCTGGGCAAGGGGGAAAAATAGGTGTGAAAAAGAAATGCTGTGAAAATTATATATTGATTATTTAAGTCTTGTACTAAAGTAGTGACCAGAAAGAAACCCAGGTAGATTTCAATTCAATACAATACCAAAGCTTTCCATGGAAACATTGAAGTGTTTAACAGAAATTGGAGGGAAGGTGTGCTCCTGTGTTTGCATCAGTGACAAACATTCCTGGAAAGATGGGTAGTCAGTGGAGCTAAAGGCATGGGGTCTCACTGCCCCCTTCCTAGATAAGATCTAGAAAGGCCACTTAGCTTTGGTGCCATGTTTTGGATTGGTGGTCCCACTGCATTCTCATCCCTTTACTAAGGATGAAACCCAGCCATGCTGTGTGGCTAAATGAGAGCTCACCTTTTCATAAGTCCAGGCTTGAGGTTCTACTTGAAAATTGTCAGGAATATGAGGTTCTACTTGAAATTGTCAGGAATATGTTCCTTCTGGGTCCTTGCTGTCACTGGTGGGCTAAGGAACAGTGCCTCAGTCTGAAGAGTGACTGGGATATCCCCTGCCCATGTCCCATGCTGCAAAATCCTCTGCAGAGTCATAAATGCTGTCCTCCAGCTCTGCTGTTAGAGTGCCAGGAGAGGCAGGCAGGCAATGGTGCTGTCCCCTCTGTGACACTGTCACATGCTGCTACTGACCAGCACTCCCAGGTGGATATCACCAATGTGACCTCAGCCTCCATGTCCTGGCATCCCTCAAGAAATTGACCTCATAGTGCTTTTGAAAACAAAACAAAACAAAACAAAACAATGTTTTTGCATCTTGCTGGCCCCTAAGGAGCCACCATAAAAGGGGATGAAGGATTTATCACTGCAGTGGCAGAATGGCAGCTCAGTGTGTATTAAATAACTACAATAGAAGGAGACAGGATTTGTTTTGATGAATAGTAAGTAGAACAAATGAAAAATTCACTTTCCAGTGAGAACTATGCACTGACTGGTGCTAGATTTTATCGATAAACGGAGGAAAATGCAGGAGTGAGACATTTTTGATACTTCCTTAATATTTTGCTTTGACAGTTTCAGAATAAATTGTTTCAATGCATTATTTTGAGAGGATGTTTTTATTCTAAAATTCACCTGAATTGAGAAATAATGAAAAAACAATCATATGTTATCCTGAACCAAAGTGGGTTTTTTTTTTTCTTTTTTTAATTCACTTACTAAAGTATTGAAAAAGTAAGCCATTCAGGTACGGCTGAGCAAAATCAAGGTTGATAAGAGGCCTGATAATGTGATTGCCATTTGCTCATGTCCCTGCCTGGCATATAAAATATTTTCAGGAAATTAAAACCTCCATAGTAGTGTAAATGGAATATTGCCTCTCTGTACTCACCTCCTCTAACATTTATTTTTCATTTTATCACTGCTTGTCCTTGTCTCACTTTTCATCCTGTGTGAGATTCTTTTATAAAAGAAATTTTGTTCCCCGGCAGAAAACACAAGGCATGTGAGAAGCAGCATCCAAGAGAAAACGCAGTGCTGCACTGTAGCAAATTCACCAGGATTAAGTTAGCTGTAGTTTTCTTGGCTAGCAAAATGCATCTCTCCAGAAAGTAAATGCAGCTCCCTGAGGCTCTGATGTAACCTCTATCTTTACTTCCAGAGCAGAGGAATTCAAGAGGCAAAAATCAAGACGGGCCCATTTGTATTTTCCCATCCCAGTAACGCATCTCTGCACATCGAACTTCCCAACTATTTCCATGACAACAGATTACAGACTGACACTTTTTTCTTCCATTGGCAGTGAATTTATAAACCAGGGATTTATGAAGTATCATTGTTAAGAGACGCATCGGGATGGGAGAGACATGCCATGCGTTTCTGAAATAACTCACGTGCGGCTGTCAGGAGCGCTGGGGTGCTCTGTGCAGCACCATGGTTAACATTCACACATTAATATCACCTGCTCATGCTGGAGCCCCAGTAAGTGGTGAGCAGATCTAGCATGCCATAAATCACTCACTATATCATTGCTTGTATGCTCTTGTAGTTTTATTGCTTTCTTTTAGCTGCTAGCTGTTGTCACCAAACCAATTAAAAATTTGCTTATCACCCCTGGGTAGGGAACATGTGGGTACTCATCTCCCTTCCCAATGCTGGGGTGTGGGGTAGGCTGTAGGGATCATCTCCAGCCCCATCCCAGCAGTAGAGTTTACAACCTCTTCCCTTGTGGCTCTCTCATTGATGCATGCTGGGTGCTGGGCTCATATGTGGGTGTCTTGGGGCTACTCCAGAATCCATATTATTCCCAGAGCTCCTTTCTAGCTCTTGCCACCATGAACATAGACTTATAGAATACCCTGAGTCGGAAGGGACTCAAAAGGATCACCAAAGTCCTGGCTCTGCATAGGTGGTCCCCAGGAGTCACACCATGTGCCTGAGAGCATCATCTAAAAGCTTCTTGAGCTCTTCCAGGTTTGGTGCTGTGACAACCTACCTGGAGAGCCTTTTTTAATGCCAAACCACCTTCTGGGTGAAGAACCTTTTCCTGATATCTGACCTAAACCTCCCCTGAGACAGCTTCATGCTGTTCCCTTGGGTCCTGTCACTGGTCACCAGAGAGGAGATCAGTACCTGATGCAAGCAGGAAGCAAATAGCAGCAAGCAAATAAGAAGCAGCAGCTGGAAATCAGTCCCAAAGACCCCCCAGTGAGCAGAGTTCTGGCCCTGACTGCAAAGTCCCATCATGGCACAGAAGAGCCCCAGGACATGGGAAGGCCAGAGATGGAAGGATTAAGGTGCCACTAGCCTGGCACATTTCCACAAGGCCCCTTGGTTCCAGCTCAGCTATGCAGAAAAACAGTTCCAAGCATGAAGAGAGGGTTCAACAGACCTTGGGAGAAAATGAGCCTCCTTTAAAAGCCCTGGGTTGATTTGTAGTTCAGCAAGTTCATAAGAAGGATTGTTCAAAGCAGAAGGAAAGGTTAACGTGCAAATGCTTCACCCCTGAAAACTAGGGTACAGCTCCTGATTATGTCACAAGTAAAAAATTAGATTTTTTCCAATATGGAGAAGTATTAATAAGACCTTTAATGAGTCCATAAAAACATTAGGATAGCCTTAGTCACTTTCTTTTAGTAACTATTAGGCTTGTACATTTTCTTAATGGAAGTACAGAGCAAGAAAAGTGCTGCCTTATGAAGAAAAACGAGGAAATGACTGCTAAAAGTGGAATATTCAAAGATGTGAAAATGTGGTTGGCTCCTCCATCCATGTGAAGAAATGTGAAGGAGAGTTAGGGGAGAGTGAACTGCCAGGCAAAGGAGACTTGAAGAGAGAGGGCACAGCTGAGACATGTCCATGACACTTTTGGGGGATTACTGGATGTTTCTGTTGGATTTTTCCTTTGAAAAGTGATAAACTTAACTAATGTAAGGAAACCCCATTTTTGTAGGATTTTCTCTTGACAAAGAATGCTTATTACCTAGGTCTACTTCTATCTGATTACATTAATGTTAGTAATGCAGATTCTGTCTTCAGAATCAATTTAGAGACAAAGGTAACAATCTTACTACTAAAATCAAAGGATTTTTTTAATGCTGTCACAGCCTTCTTTAAGTCCAGAAATATCACACTAAGGGAAATCCTTTAAACTGATTTTTGCCGTTTTCCTCCTCCCTTTTAAATTCTTTTAAAAGTACATTCAACAATGCTGACTAATAAGTGAGGATGCAGTTCCTGTGTTTGCTGTTGATTCTTATTTGCCTGACACCATCTCCTCCTGCTGTCCCTGCTATCTGCAAACCTGTTCAGCAGAAGGGCTGCATGAAGCATTTCTTTATCCACTCTCCTGGAGCAACCCTTACAACTCACTCCCCATGCAAAGAGAGGCATGGGCAAGTGAAAGCTCTCTGCCACAGGAGCCATGGGCAAAGCACTGCATTCCTGGAACAATTTGAGTGCCAGAAGAGGGTACTCAGGCTGTCCACATCCCCTGGATGTCCATCTGGGAGGACAAGAGAAGAAGCAACTTGATCTAGGGGCAAACCAGCAGTCTCACTGGCAGCTCAACAACACAGGAGGAAGAAATATCATCAGTTCTCTTCCTTGCACCTTAGGAAAGATACTGACAGTGTTTCACAGCACTCTGGAGACACATTGACATTTCCAGATCTGCTATTCACCTTTCTACAGGGTACAAGGTGCTTTTGCTAAGCATTGCTGTTGGGTCTGAGCTATATATCCATAGCAGAGGTGCTTGCCACTTTCTAGGGCATTTTCCCAGCCCAAAGCCTCCCTCAGTGGCCCAGTCAAACATGGGGAGCTGCACAGTGAAGCACAGCACATCCCATGAAAGCCATCACAGAGCCATGTGCTCCATGGTCAGGCTTGGAGGGCTGTTCATGGGAGACAAGGAAGGGTCAGTGACTCTTATGAAAGTAAGAAAAAAAGCAAGAGCAGAACCAGTCACAACCACCAAGGCAGGTCTCTGCTGCTGCTCCCCAGCACAGCTATTCCCATTCCCTGAGCACCTCAGTTCAGGTGCCCCCAGGTCTCAGTGCCCTCTGGCTCAGCCTGACACAGGGACAGCAGTGGGGCCTGCCAAGGCTCCAGAGATGCACTGCATGACAGAGGTGACCATGCTCAGGGCAAAATAGGGCATGCAGGCACTTTCTGGGGTCAGTCACACCAAACAAGTGTACATGTGCTGCTGTGTCCTGTGGTGTCAGACACTATCCATGGCAGCGCCAGCCCCAGGAGGCAGGAGCAGCACCCAGCAGCAGCAAGAGCACCTTATATACCCACAGAGCTCTCAACTCATGTGCACATCTCTTAGAGAAAGCTGCAGCTTCACTGGCAAGGCTGACCAGCCTCTCCCTCTCAAGTGTTCACTGTTTCCATCCATTACAGGAGTTATTTAAGTAACAGGAGTGGTAGCCCATTCAGCCCTGCACAACACCTCAGCTGAGACTGTAGAGCTATGCATGGCTCAGGATACTATGGAAGCCACATTTCTATATCAACCAGGAATCAGGGATATGAATCCCTGCATATATTTATAGTGCTGTCCCTCGCTTACACTCAGTCCCTGGGAATTAGCAGTGTGGGCTGCCGAAAGAGCAGGGTAAACAGTTCACTCTTGCTTTTGCCTGTGGCTCACACCTCCAGAGCTGACCATGTCCCATCCAGTCCAACAGAAATGGATGGGAGGGTGTCCAGCAAGATCTATGAGCAAACACCCAGATCTGCCAAGACTTTCCATGGATCCTGATTTCACAGAGGAGGTAGAGCCAGGCATTGGGCACTGCCAGTGGCACTCAGCTCAGATGTGCTACTTGCTATACAACAAAGCCACCCTTGCTGCCTCACATTTGCTGTGCAGAGGTCATGTTAGTGTGTAAGACCCTGCCATGTTCAAGACTCAAACCATCTCAGCTTGCCTCCCCCTGCAGCATTGTCTGCCCTCTCAAGACAGCCCAGAACTCTGTGCCAAGGATGGCTGGCAGGGAGGCACTCAGGCCTTGCAAAGTGCAGCACCTGCAGATCTATTAAACCTTGGCCTTGGGTCCATGCAGAGAGGTGGGATAAGCTCAGCATGCTGCAAACAATTACAGGGAGGTGGAGGAGAGACAAGCACTGCTCGGCTCTGTAGCAGTCAGCAAGCAGATGGCTCTCTCAGCTTGCTTCGGAACAGAGCTCCAAGGCACAAAGGAAGGCCAAAACCCATCCACTTTTCTGAGAGCTGGGCTCTGGAAACTCGTGCTTTATGCACTACTGTAGTATAAATCTTAGACTTGCTCACTTTCCCATTTCCACACCCCTAAGCAGAGCTGAGGCAGGTCCCTGCAGATCCCTGGTACACAGAGCCCAGCTAACACATCCCATCTGCAGCAGTGAATCAGCAAAATCCATCAGTATTTCCCAGCAGGATTTTGGCACCTGCTCACAGAGTGAGTCGACAGCCGAACCTGTTATTCCCCACTGCAGTAATAATAAGCTTGCGTTTTCACAATGCTTTTCAGTGGAAAGTTTCCCAAAGCATTTCACAAACAGCATGAAGCATAGAAAAAGGGATTGTTCCTGCCAAAACCTGAAGCACAGCCATTCTGTTCTGGAAAACAGCAACTGCTAAATAACGGAGAGAAACAATACAGAGCTTTTTAGGAAGCAAAAACAAATGGCTGGAGGAGTGTAGAAAGACATCCTGGAAACTTAGCTACTATTAATTAAAAAAAAAAAAAAAAAAAAAAAAAACTGAAAATATAAAACGTTTTAGGCTTTAATTT